>CAUYSK010100243.1:0-34072 GCA_963575035.1 Avahi laniger
GGGATTTGAATCACTACAAACACTAAGAGCTTTTTGTGTCCACTTCTATTTTTTAACTCAATAAACAAAATGATTATTTAAAATGCCCCTCTCTGAAACAAAGCCGCCTAGGAACATGCTGGTGTGTGACTGTCTGCAGAGGTGGTGTGAGCATGCCTGTGACGCGATCGCTCGTTCCCAGTGGCCCGCAGCAGACTTGGCTTCACGCAGTCTTTCACTGATTTGTTCTTCGTCATACAGCGTTGATTTTACATCCACAGTGGAGCACGGGCTGAAGACGAGAAGCATAAGAACACTGATGAGAAAATGGAAAAACTTAACAAGAAGCATAAAAAGATAATAATTCTGCCAGATTTATCTCTGAGTTATTTTCACCGGACCCAGAGTTCTAGTGCTTCAAAAGTGTAAATTGAAAGAAAAAATGTGTATTTGTGTAATTATGTGTAATTTGGCTTTTTATTAATTGGCGAAAAAAATCCATATACTACAATGTATTATTTGAAGAGAACAGCTGAAATCTCCTGTCTTACTTTTGTCTGTTAGAAATCAAATGTCAAAAATGGTAAAAACAGACCAGTTTAAGTGCAACATATAAGCATTCCAAATGTCAGAAAAATAAAAATAGCTGCTGATTTTTATATGTTATAACATAAATGTTGCATGTTTTTATATGTTACAACATTATAAAATATATCATATATGTATTTAGTAACTAAAATCAAAACTTTTTGCCTTTTTACTTTACTTTTATTTTTTATCTTTTTTTACCGTATTCGCTATGAAACACGCTTCTCTTATATAACGTATCTCAAATCAACTTAGTGCTATGTGTCACTTAAGTGAGGAAAAAGACAAATATCATGACTATTTTAACGATTATATGAAAATAAATTTTCAATACATAAATTAAGAACACATTACTCTATAGAATATGTTCTACTCAAAAGCACTTCTTTATCA
Source organism: Avahi laniger (assembly GCA_963575035.1). Classification (NCBI taxonomy): domain Eukaryota; kingdom Metazoa; phylum Chordata; class Mammalia; order Primates; family Indriidae; genus Avahi; species Avahi laniger. Next base: position 961 of record CAUYSK010100243.1, read on the forward strand.
CATGCCACTCAGAAAGGAAAAGCATGTTTCCATTCATAAGGCGTTTTAAGAGATTATATGTGAGTGAAAACATGGAGAAAACTCACTCTTGTCACCCATTGGATCCAATTTTAACTCTTGAGTTTCTTTTTGAGCAGTTCTATCTATTTTTCAGGAACGATATTACTTGACTTTCATTCTTTCTTAGAGGTCTTCTAAAGAAAAAAAAAGTAATTACTTATTTTTCTTAAAAGAACAAGACTCACTCTGTATTGCAATTACCATACGCATCCATTGGACTCTTTTATACATTAAAGATACATCTGAGGATCTTAGGGTTTTTGTTTTTCCCATGTCTTGAAACATTTTTGCTACTTCCTCATTATTCATGAATTATTTCAAACTATACGAAAAAAAAAGAATGGTGGAATGACCTAAATTCGAATAATGGTACAATAGTGAGATAAATCATCACAATGCATCATTCTCAGTTTTCCCACTGCCTCCGCAAAAGTATGGCAGCATCTTCAAGAACGTATAGAAAAGGACTGGAAACGTCATCTTTGTAGTCTGCTTTTAGCTTGCATTGATTGCAGTTGAAAATTCAAATTTTTTCACTTGCAGTCTAGAATGGCTGAGAAAAAAATAGAGGAAGATGTTTTACAATTCTTAGATGAATCAGAAGATGAGAGCAAAAAGACAGCAGGTCTCCAGACTGTAATGACGATGATGAAATTGATCATGTAAGTGAAATCTCAGACCATACGTCTACAGATGATGATACCCTCAATGAATTTTTCAAACTCAAAATGTGAGGGGTGAATGATCTATTTCTACAGACCAAAATATGGTATTCCCATCCAGTTAGTCATTCCACCAGAAGGACCTTATTATACAATATTCTGTCACAAGAACCTGGACAATGTCGTTTGCTAAAAGGATATTTGGCAGTGTTTTTCAGCTTTTATGATGTTTGTGCACCAGAATTTACTTGATATGTTTTGTTAAGTGAACAAATATTGAAGGCAGATGTATGTATACAAAGGTGACTGGAAGAAAATAGAAAAACTTGGTGGAGTGTTCATTTTAAATGGTGTCTATAAATCTAAAAATGAAAATGCTTTGCAATGAGGAAGCAAAAAAGATGGTCATCCTCTCTTCAACAAAACTACGTTTTCAAAGGCTTCAATTTTTTTTTTCACGTATTTTGACAATGCAAGTACAAGAAGAAGCAGAAGCAATAAGAGTGAACTTATTAGGCCATGCGCAGTGGATCACGCCTGTAATCCCAGCTGAGGAGGGAGGATCGCTTGAGGCCAGGAGATCGAGACCAGCCTGAGCAACATAGCCAGACCCTGTCTCTATAAAAAGAGAAAAAAATAAAAATTAGCCAGGCGTGGTAGCGCACGTCTGTAGTCCCGGCTAGTATGGAGCCTAAGGCAGGAGGATGGCTTGAGCCCGGGAGTTCAAGGTTGCAGTGAGCTATGATCCCACCACTGCACTCCAGCCTGAGCAAAAGAGTGTCTCTAAAATAAATAATAATAATAAAAATACATAAAAATAAACAAATAAAACATTTTTCAAGGAGCACACTTATTAGAGATGTGTTTGCAATTCGAGCCAGTATTTCAAGACGAATGTTCCAGACTCATGCATGACAGCTGATGGGCAGTTGGTTGCAGTCAAAGGGTATTGCTCACTGCAAAATCAGGAAAATGTGGAATGAAAAACTGGACTTGCTATGTTGAAATTCTGGTGTCTAAATTTCTAGTAGAGTTGTTTCTCACTCTCCTTTCCTTCTTGCTTCTACAAGTTATATGAGAAATGACTAAAAAATATTTTTAAAGGGTTCATTGGATCTATCAATACATGGGAAATGAAAATGATTATTTTTTGTGATAAACTGAGGGCTATAGAAGCAGAAATTTCCCAAAATGTATTTCGCAGAATACTGTGGTCAAATAACATTTGAGAAAAATTTAGTAAAACAGAATGAACTAATGAAACGAGTTTTTAACTGCAGGACTTCTCTGAACCTTTAAATACACAAGACATCCAAAATTGGTTTGATCACAGAATTCTTTTTCAGACAGAATATTCCACAGCAATGGGGAAGGGGACTCTATGGAAGATTCTTTAAAAACTGCCCTAAAAGGTAAAAAGACAGCAAACCAAACCATATTATTTGTTAGCTAAGATTCAATTTATGGAGGTTTTGCCCCCATTTTAGGGAAAAAAATTAATGTCAGAAAATCTGCTGCCTGAGAGAAGTCCCATGTCAGAACTGCGGCTACACTGGCTTCTTTCTCTCCCTTGAGCACGCCAAGGTATTCCTATCTCCAAGCCTCTGCACGTGCCCTTCTTGCTCTTGAAACACCATTTCCCCAGACTTGCTGCCGATGGCTGCCTTTGATCATTCAGATCGAAACAAAACATGTGACATGATCATGCATTTTCTGACCATCCTAGCTAAAGCAACCACCACTTCACCCCTAGCCACTACCTCATCATACTACTTTATCTCCTTTGTAGCACTTAACAGTATCTTAAATTACTGCGTTTGTTTGTCCATGAACTTCCTATCTACGCCCATGAGAAAGTAAGCCCCCTGAGTGCAGGGCTCTGCCTTCTTTGCTTAGAGCAGCGCTATGCCCATAGTAGGTGTCTGGGTTAGAAATTGAGGATTGACTCACTCAACATCCATGGCATCTGGGATTGCAACATCCATCACAACAGGAAGTTGCCTTCCTGCAATGCAGAAGCTGAAACACTAAAACCACGCTTCCCGCATGCCCCAGCAGCCAAAGTCCCAGTTGTAATTTTAATTCCTCAGATAACAGGCAGTCATGCAAGGCTTGAATTTAGAACTGTGTTCAGTGGGGAGAGAAGCAGGGCATGAGACATCCATTTGGGGGGCACAGATTGCAGCAGCTGCGGGGCAGTTTTGCAGTGGGCGGCCAGCTTCCTGGTGGTGACGAGAGCAGCAGCTTTCTGTGGATTCTTCCCTGAGAGCTCAGCCTAGAACCTGTCCTTCCAACTATTTCACTGGCCATTTAGTGCCTTGCTATAGTCTTTCTGCTGAAATGAACTAGGGTGGCTTCTGCAACTAAACATGGATCAAAACATCACTCAAGAAATATGTGTTGACTTACAATGACGTAGCACTTGGGGCACTCCAGATGCAGGTTTATGAGTTGGGGGCTTCCAAATGATGCCGGGGAAGCTTCTACACAGCCATTAGCATCCTTGCCACAAAGTTGCTGCAGAAAATGGTATGCTTTAACTGCCCTGAATATGTGGAAGCACCAGGGCTTCCCTAGACACCAAATAAGAAAGGGGGTTGTTCCGGGCTTACAGCCTGTATGGGCAAGAGCATGGGCTGCCTGAGTATCCACGCTCCAGAGACGCAAAAGCATGGAGTGCTGGGAGGCACCCTCAGCTCCATTAAATTCGTATGACTCTTCCTATTTCCTTCCTCTGGTCTGGACTCACCAAGCAGAACTCCAAGCTGCAATGTGGGCTCCTGGGGAGAGCCACCTACCCACTGGGAAGCAGGTGCCTGCCTAGGACTGGTAATCTCTGTCCTGGAGCAAATGAAAATTTGGGCTATCCTGATGGAGAATCCAGTCTAGACTATTTGGTTGCTACGAACCTGGTCAATCTTCAGCGAAGCGATCGAATTGAGTTTCTGAATCAAAAGAACTGATGGCCAGGCTTGGCTTGTGATATTCCAGCCAACCACTCCATAAAGCAGAGCCTAGGGATGATCTTCCTGTGCTGTCACTGGCTGCACTCGGTCCCCGTAGTGGCTGAAACAAGTTACCACAAACTTGGTGGCTTAAAACTTCTGAATTTATTCCATCACAGTTCTGGAGGCCAGAAGTTTAAAATCAAAATCATTGGGCCAAAACAAGGTGCCAACAGGGTCATGCTCCCTCCAGAGGCTTTAGGGGAGAATCCATTTCTTTCTCCTTCCAGCTGGAATGTGGCTGCCAGCATTCCTTGGGTTACGGCCACATTACTCCAATCTTCGCCTCCATCTTCACATTGTCTGCGTGTGTGTGCGTGTGCATGTGTGTGTGTGTGTGTGTGCGCGCATGTGTGCTCCTCTGTGTTTCTTTTATAAAGATACCTGTGTTGGGGACCACCCAGATAATCCAGAATAATCTTCCCATCTAAAGCTTCTTAACTTAATCACATCTGCAAAGTCCTTTTTATTCAAATAAGGTAACTGTCTTAGTCCTCCCAGGCTGCTATAACAAACTACCATAATAAACTGGGTAGGTTATAAACAACAGAAATTTATTTTTCACAATTCTGGAGGCTGGAAAGTCCAAGGTCAAGGCATCAGCAGATTCAGTGTCTGGTGAGGATCTGCTTCCTGGTTCATAGACGGTGCCTTCTCACTGTGTCCTCACGTGATGAAGGGACTAGCTGGCTCTCTTTTGTAAGGAGACCTCCCAAAGGCTCCACCTCCTAATGCCATCACCTTGGGGGTTAGGATTTCAATATATGAATTTAGGGGAGGATACAAACATTCTGCAGTAATATTTACAGGTTACAGGGATTCGGATCTGATGTTTTAGGCAGCAATTATCCACCTTACTACACTGGCCTGGACTGGAAAACTTTCTTCTGAGATCTCTCCCAGTTATTCAATAGGAACGTCACCATGTATGCCCATACCTGCCCCCTTCCATTTATTCCTCCTTTGAAAGTCTTACCTAGTGGGGAAAGAGGAAAAGAGCTGACATACTATGGCTGCCAGACACTGTCTGCCAAGGGAGCTAAGAAGTGGGTGAGCCAAGCTCTGGCCAGGTGCAGACCCTCAGCTGAGAGCAGAAAATGAATAACCAAGTCGCTGAAGCATCAGCAAAATGTGTCCAGCTGTATCTGATAGGCCACGAGAGAATAGAAGGCTTGGCATGCCCACCCTTGCAGATGCGTGTCTTGGGCCTGGTACACTTTTGGAAAAGGGTCCCTTCCCAGGTGAAGGCTGGCTTTCCAACTACAGCCAGCCTCACACAACTTTCAGGCCAAGGAGGCAGAAGGAGCGTCAGAGAGGGAAATGCGAGTAGAGGAGTCGGAACAGACGGCTGCCTGGACCCAAGAGGTATTCAACAAAGATCAAGAAAAGTGAGAGGAAGCAATTATCGGGATAAATCAAGCAACAATAAAAAGAGGCAATGGGACCTGGGGACCTTTCCAGCCAAGGCCACTTATCTATACCATTAAGCCTACCAGACAATTGTTCAAACTTTCCTTCACTTGGGAGGGCAACAACAAACTGACGCCAGGGGTGTCTAGAGGCTCCTGACCATTCTCCTATGTTAGCACCCATTTGATATTAAGTCAGGCCATTCACTCGGGTAGAAATAAAATAAGGGTGTCAAGCTAGTACGTGAATATTATCAGATGATATTCGACTGAAGAAAATAAAGTAGATTTTATCCTTTTAATTGCTGAATAAAATGCTGATATAAGCACCATGCTGTCTGGCAAACTGTGCAATATTCATTTGCTCATTTGATAACTAATAAGTACCTGGGGATATATTGATTAATCAGAAATGAATCTTGCTCTCAAGGAGCTTACAGTCTAATAAAAGAAATAGAACATATTCATAAATAATGCATTTAATCTTATCAATAAACCAGTGAGTTAGTCACTCTTATTCCCATTTTATGCATGAGAAAAACTCAAGTTTGCAGTCAAGCCCTGGTATAGAGTCACACAGTTGGAGACAGAGCTGGAATTGAACCATATCTCTCACTGCTGAAACTCATACTTTTTTCACGTCTCTAAGGTTTTGTAGGGGAGAAACCTTTGAACTGGTCCTTCAAAGCTATATGGGATTTGAAGACGTGGAGATGAAAGAAAGGGCACTTAATGTAGAGAGGAAAAAATGAGCACAGAGATATAGCGACATTATAGAGACATGCGGAGTTAGAAGAAAGAGGAAGCTCGTGCATGGAAATTATGAGCTCAACTTTTAAAATGTTTTGAAGGACTTCTAGGACATGTGGGAAGGAAAAAAACAGCAGTCATTCAGAAATGCAAAACTGGAACCCGACAGAGAAGCCAGGCTAGATATTTCGATCTGGGTGTCCTCACACAAGCAGGAGGGGTGGGAGCCATGAATGTACAAAGGCGAAGAGGCAATAATGAGAAGAGGAAGGAGGAGAAGAGAGTCAAGGGGGTGGAGGGAACCTGTGGCCTCAAAGCCACCGGCCTCTTCAGAGCCTTTAGGAAGTTCTACCTTCAGAAAGTGGAAGAAAGGAATGGAAGGTGAAAAAGAAAGAGTAGGCAGGAGAGCTAAGGAAGTCAGGCATTCTAGAACCTCAGGGAGTAGAGAGTTAAGAGAAAGGGGAGAAGCCCCAACAACTCTGCAAGAAGATCAAGAAAAGGCCACTGGATGGCCAAGTAGCGAGGGTCTGGGTGACCTTCAAATAAGAGTGTGTGTTTGGGTGAAGGAAATGGCAAGAACGATGGCCCCGTTGCCTGGATGTATCGTAGTTTATTTATTCATTCACCCACATCTCAGTTGCTTCCAAGTTTTGACCGCTATGAATAAAGCTGCTATAAACATTCATTCGTATACATATTTTGATGGCAAAACAATAAAGAAGATCAAGGGTTCTTTACCATAAGAGTCAGAATAGCGGTCGCCCCTGGTGGGGGAGGGTGGGAACGGGCAGGGGAATGAGGAACACAACCAGGGTGAGGACAGAGTCATATTGCTTGGCCAGGCTGGTAATGAGACTGGGTTGACTTCGTGATAAATGATGGAACTACACATCTTAGTTTTGAACATTTTTCTGTAGGTATGTTTGATTTTACAGTTAAAAAAAGTGACGAAAGAAAGAGTCGGAAAAGACGGGAGAAAGGAAGAATGGAGGGAGAGTTTCGAGGTGGAGAGAGGGGAAGTTGTGGCGTTGGGGTACATGTGTGGTCTCAGTCCTTTCAGTAATGTATGAGGCAAGGCCTCCTGGAGAGATCAAGGGTTTGAGGGCCTGGACAAGACTTGCAACAGCCCCATGAGGAATGTGGTGGGCTGGGAGTCCACTAGAGAGCAGGGAGAGGATTGCTGAATACACTCCACTGAGCACGGGCAGCAAACGCAGATGCCCAGAGAAACAGGGAGGCACTTCATAACTGAGGTCGCTGGGGCGTGGGAAAGAGGCAAGCCCATGGGTCAATGGCATGTAATTCTCACTCTCCGGGTCCAGGCAGACATTCTCTGCTGTCGAAGAGACCGTGGCAAGTGGACGGTGTGTGCCACACATCAGAGGCACGGCTGCCTCTCGGCTCCAACTAGTGGCCACTCCGGAGTGAGCAAAGACCGGTACCATCAGCTCTGCAACTCTGCAAGTGAGCTAAACATCTGGATTCCCCGGTGATCTCCCGTTTCTTAAATCTTTGTAACAAAATCAAATTTTTTAAATATCATTCAGGCCAAACAAAACCCATCTTATGTTCTGGGTGGGGAGATGGGTTCGAGACCTCTGGGGGAGCCAGATAGATTGTTCTAAAGCAAATCGCCCCAGGGCATGGCTTTCTCCAGCTGCTGTCGGGAGCCATGCACTTGGCCGGTATCAGATTTGGGGTACGACAAGTCCAGATGGCAGAAGAACAAGAGAGAGAGGAAACAGAGGGAGGGTGTCACTGAAAAGGCTCACTCTCTAAGATCCAGAAACCCAGAGCCCAGAGTGAGATCAGAGACTTAGATTCCCCTTGAGGACAAGGAGCCGAGTTAGGAGAAGCAGGAGAGGCGAAAGGATAAAAGAGTCAGAAGGAGTTTCAGAATCCAAGAGCTCCAAAAATAAACCTTTCACTTTTATCACTTTTCCCTTTTTACTTTAGTTGCTCTCAACTTGCTGCTTTTTTTTTTTTTTTTAATTCTAACAATTCTGCAGGCAACCCAAAATGTGAACCAAACAAAGCAAGCGGAAGTTTTGTGGAGCTGTGCTGTGCAGCCTTCTTTTGGCCCCACGGGCTTCACAGGTAGGCGCACACCCCGTCTCTTTCCAACGACCAGGCCTAGTAAGCCAAGCCCACAAGCAACAGGGCTTGCGCTCTCTCTGCCTCGGCCCCTGGTGGCTGCCTTCCAAGAAGCGCTGGAACATCAGGAGCCACCGGCGGGTGCGAGCAGGGAGCGGTCAGCAGTTGGGAGCAGCTGGAGGAAGGAGGGCCAGTGGGCAAATATCAGAGTTTGGGAAATAGGGGTTTGGCTGAACAAAGTTCACTGTTGTTTTCCAAGAGAGCAGAGGCTGGTGGAGCCACCCTAGAGAACAGGGACAGGAGCAACTGGAGCTGAGTGTTGGCTCCGAACTTCTGAGGCACGGTACGCTTGGCCACCCAATGGTGACCAGGGCTATTGTTTGTTCCCTCGGGGCAGAGGACAGGCGGCAGCTCAGGGCAAAAGGGGAAGATGGACAGGCAGTCAAAACAAGACCAAACCAAGGTGATGGAGACCAAGATGAAAGGAAACACAACAGAAAGGCCTTTTGTCCTTTAGATGTGCTATGCAAATTCATTTAAACTAATTTTCTCATGAATTATTTCATCTTAAACATTTAGAGCTGTTCAACCTGGCCAGCACTTACCTTTTAAAGTAGTGAGGTCTCCATTCCTAGCAGAATCTGAGCAGAACTCAGCTGTTACCCACCAGCAATGCCATTAAAAGGATGAGAGGATGAACTAGATGGCTTCTAATACTTAAGGTTCTAATTTAGCAGAACTGGATAATCCCTGGCAAATAACACCCTTTCTGAGTATCCATGTGTCACTGAAAGGCAATCAGACAAACCAGACTGTTGGCACATTATCTGCAAATTAGCTGATTAAAGGTTCAGGGGATAAAGCAGGGCCTATTTTAAGAAATTCAGTCAATTTAGATAATAGTTGTGTTGAAAAGCAACAAGTTCAAAAACAATTAGAAATAAGACAGCTTCCCTTTTGTTTTTTTAACTCCATACATTTTTTCAAATTGTTTCTAATAGACCATCTGTTAAGAAAGGCTTTTTTATAAATGACTTAAATGGCCTTGGAAGTCATTATTACTTTTTTAACTCAACAGAAGTATTTTTTATTTATCGAATAGCATGTTAATTTCTATGCTTTGCATGTTTGTACCTACAACACCCAGCCCTGCACTGGCACATTATAGGTGCTCAATAGATGCTTCTCGAGTGAATCGATTGCAAAAACCGAGCGTGTAAATTGGACATTTCTGCATATGGGTACTAACAATAGCACTTTGAACACTTGTTATACACCAGTGACTGAGCCAAGTAAACACTCATACTCATAATAATCCCTACGATGCGTTCGCTACAATTATCCCCATTTTACAGATGACTCAACTGAGGCTGGGGAGTGGCAGAGTCAGGGTTCAAGGCCAGCCCTGTCCGATTCCTGAGCTGAAGCTCTCAGCTGGGGCATTACGTTGCACCTCAATCCTCTGCTCAGTCTACATATTTTTAAGTGCCGCGTGTGGTACCTTCAGCACATGAGAACTCTGACGAGGAGACACGTGTAGGTGGGGTGGTGGGGTGAGAAGGCCGTCTCCCCCATGGGGTGCACACAGCCTACCTCCCCAGCTGCTGCTGCTACTGGCTGGGGTCTTAGCTCCCCTGCCTCCCTTCCCCCAGGCCCTAAATCATTCCCAGGCCCTTTGTTCTTCCCCACAGCTGCTCAGCAAATTCCTTGATTTGAAATTACGATCACAGGTTGGAGTGCTACTTAAAATAATTTTGCCAAATGTTCCATCTCTCTGTGTTGATGAATATAATGGATGAAAATTTAAAGAGCAAAAAAAAAATTTATGTATTCACTTTGTCGAAGACAAAAAAAAAAATCAAAGTGGCTGCATGCATAGCATTCATTGGGATCTGAGGATTCATTCCCCCAGGAAGCTGGCCAAATGCTGGACTTTGTGAGCCGGTGGCGTGGCCGGAAAGTGAGCTGTTGGCAGGTATGGCCCTCTACACATGGAGGGAGCAAAGGTCAGGGCGTGTGTTGGGTTTGTTTAAGCGTGAGTCAGAGGAGTGGGGGTAGACCTGGGTTTCCAATTTCCAATTTCCTGTGCAAGTCACCAAGCGGCACTTCTCCCCTTCCCCAAAAGCCTTTCATGTGCTCTGCTCTGCCGAACAAAGGGAGCCACTGTGGGGGTGGGGACGCATAAATAACAGACAGGCCAGGTCTTCTTTCTCTAAGGTAGACCTCTCTTGAACTGGGAAGAGTTCAAACTCAGAGGGAAGCCGGGATGAAGGCAGAACACGTGCGTCTGAAACTTTGGTCAACTGAGACCTAATGTGCCCGGGGCCCCTCGCCCTGGGCCCTTGGCACAGTCTGGCCCTGCGTGAAGCCCCGTGGCTCAGGCTCCCGGCTCAGGGGAGCTGGGACTGGGCCGTGATGAGTCGGAACAAGGTCTCACCCGCCCATCACACTGGATTCGGCCTCAGCAGGTGGCCTTCACAGGACATTTCCCCATCTTCTGAGGCTTCCTCCAGGCCTGAGCCCTCAGAAGTAGATGGGGAGAGATGAGCAAATCCCGAGCGAGGAGGTGGCGGTGAGAGCCTCTCTCAAATTTTCCACACCAAAAAAAGCCCTGGCAGCAGGGAGGCGCTTCAGCCAGCCAGTCCCTGCAGTCGGCCCGCCTCGAGTGAGAGTGAGCGGGATTCCAGGAGTGGAGTCAGGAACGCGCCTCCAGGGCCACCCGAGAACACCAGCTGCTCTCTGAACATCTGCCCTGCCTCTCTGCAGGAGTCGGTGGTCGAGGATCTGTCAGTCTGGCACAGTGTCCTTCAAGGCCTCCCAAATGTGACGCCCCGGGGTTGTGTTGAATCACGACAAACTGGCCTGCTGAGCTTGGGGGCAGCTCCGTGCATCCCCCTCCCAGAACAATCTGTAAAGCGCTTGAAAGAAATGGTGACTGCTGGGGGGTGAGGAGGGCCCTCGGCCTTTGAGAGCAGTGAGGTGTGGGGGCGCCGCAGCCTCAGGGCCAAACAAGTGGTAGTAGACCCCCTGCTTCCAACTAGGGAAGGTTCCTGCCCCTTTCTGAGCCTTGATTTTCTCATCTGCTAAATGGGCGTAATTGTGTCCACTTCACCAGGAGGTCGTGACGGTTAAATGAACCTGCCCTGTTGGTAAGCAGGGGTCTTCGGAGCTCTTTCCACCAGAAATGGCAAGGACACCCAGCTGCAGGTCAGGACAGAAGGAGAGGGCGTCTTTACACGTAGGGATGCGCAGTTCTTTGTCACGCCCTCCACCTCCAGTACTGCGAGCTTGGCGTGTGCTCGGCTGTGTGGTCTGCTGACCATGTTCTCTCCAAAACGTGACTGTGACCCAGCCCGGCCTTATCGTGGGCTCCACTCCCTGACCCACCTCCTACGCTGGTGGCTGGGAGAGGTAGAGCCGGCTGTGCTCCTCTCACCCGGCTGCCACGATTTCTCTCTCTCTCTCTCTCTTTGACCCCTGAGGATCCCAGAACACCGACTATCTTCTCCAGCCTCTGTTGCTGGGAAGAGGAAGGGAATATCTCAGGTTCTTTGTCTTCAGGCCACTCTCTCTCCTTTCCACCCCCTGCATGGCACAGCAAGAGGAAGCAGAAGGACTGGCCACCCATGGAAGGAGATTTTATCACTGATATTGTTTGGAATTACTGGTGTGTGGCGAGTAAACTTTTTAAAAAGCGGTCTGACTTTGAGCCAGGTTGATTATTGCCCTTAAACTCTCTAGGGACAACCGCCCTGCACTGCCAGCACCCGAGGCAGACCCGCCCCTGTGCCCTTCCTTGCAACTGCTCACCCGGAGCCACGCCTTTGGGAGCCTCCTGGATCATAAAGAGTCACTCTCTTCTCTTTTTTGCTGCCCTTAACGTAAAACATGATTTGCAGCCTGGCTCGCAGCTCTACTGCAGGAACACTCAGGAGAGAGGCCTGTTGAAATATTCCAAAAAAGGGTGTTTTCCCTCCCCTGGAAGCTCTTTCTCAGGCCATTTGGCAAGCAAAGAAATAACCCGTCCCCAAAGATCACCATAGGCATATGAAAAGGGTCGTTGGGACCTCATTTTTCTTTTTGTGCTTTTTCCCCTTTTTGCAGACCTCTGCACTTAATGAGTAAGTGCTGTCAGCAGAAAGGACAGGAAGCTTCACTCCTGACCACCCACCCCCCAGGACCGTGTCCCTCTCAGCAGGGAGGCAAGGCAGCTCCATCCACTCGTGTGCACCCAAGTAGGACAAGCACAGAGCATGTGATTACATTGCGCACCTCATGCAGGTGAGGTCCTGGAGAAATTTCTGGAAAGAGAAAACAACTTTTACTCCATGTAATAAAAATGACTTAGGTCATAAATAACCCCGATAGTTTGCCATAGCGAGTGTAGACTCCATTCCACGCTCCCGGCCAGCCCTTGCCATCTGTCTCCTTGCCAAATCCTTCTTAAAGGAGGTTCTTTTTACCCTCCTTTCACAGTTGAGGAAATCGAGGCCAAAGAAGTGGAGGGATACTGCCAGTGACACCGTCAGTGACAGAGCCCAGATCCAAACCGGCTCTGTCTGAAGTTGAGGTCACCCTTTATTTCCTCATATAGGCCCCTCCAGGAGTTGCAACAGTGCCAACATACCTCATCAATAGAGAATTATCACCCTCTTAAACTGGGAAACTGACACTTCTAAAAGCAAATATATTTCCAAACTTGGGGTTAATGATAAAGCTGGAAAAACGTAAAAGACTCACTGTTCCGCTCCTTCCTTATCAATATGTGACTTAGATTTGGATGCCAAGTCAAATTTCTCCAGATCTACATCCTCAATAGTAACTTATTAAAGAGTAAATCAAAGTTTGCTTTAAGAGAAAAGTAAATACACCCAACTTTCCATACAATGCCGGGCACTGAGTTCACTTCCTGGTTCCACTGTTGACTCAGGCTGCAACCCTAGATAAGCTACTACACACGCTGAATGCCCTGGGCCCAGCCGCAAAACTGGGGCTGGAGCCTGGGTCAGCATGTCCCCCACCCCCAGCGCTGGGACATGGAAAGGGGCCGTCTCCAGTGCAGTCTGCGTGCCTCAGAGAGAAAAATCAGACAAAGGGCAACGCGGTACAAAGCTCCGTGTGCAGGTGCGAGCTGCCTGTCCTTGTGTCTCTGATTGTGAGGAAAGGGGTCACCCGATTGTCACATCACCAATAAAACCTGCCGTCCTTTGGCTCTGGACTCACCCATAATTGTTGGGAGTGAGGTGGGAAGGGCTGCACTTTGGGACTCAGATGGCAGGGAGGAATGAGAACAAAGTCGATAAGAGTCAACTCTAATCGCACAGTGAGCATTTTCAAAGAAACAAATAAAAATAGCCAGAAGTGGGTCAGCACTTACAGTGAGGTGAGAGAGAGGAAACTGGGACATGCTGCCAGTCCTGTGGGGGGACAGAAGTTCCATCTTACACATACAAGCTCATCTACTGTCTCTCCAATCTGATGCCTTGTTTTTTTTCTTTTTCATCTCCTCTCTGTCTTTTGGATACACAGGAAACACACTCACATCGCTAAAAGGAACAGGATCATGTTGAATCCTGGCTCCATCTTCTCAATCCCAAGCCTCTCCCCTTCTTCCTGAGGCTGAAGAGAAAAAGATACTTGAAAAGAACTCACTTTAGCTGCGGGCAGGCAGGGGAAGCGGAATACACACTGCCTATCTTTAAGGTTTCTGCAGTCTCAGTGTGTGTTGCTTAAGGCGGAAAAGGGCAGCAAACCAGATGAACATCACTGTGTACTTCAGTGATTTACCTGTTTCCAAGCAGGCCCGCCTCACACCAGCATCTCCCACCGGCTGCCACTGACTCCCACGGATCTGGGGCATCTGGTTTGCTGCACACACGGTATACACGTGAGAGTCCACTTATACACACAGTGCACATGCACATAGTACATACATACAGCACACGTGCACACACAGTAGAAACATGTGCCCGTACAAATGCAACGTGCTTGTGTACACACAGTATGCACACCAGTACCCAGGCACACACATGGTGCATACACACAGCACTCACGCACACACATGGCAGACATGCAAAACCCAGAAAGTGATTCTTGATCTCTCTCTGTAACCTTAAGACTTTGGCAGTTTTTGTTAGTTCCCACACTTGGCAGGATTGCATTTCCTTGTGGCCTTAGTGACGTGACTGGGGCAGATGTATTGGGCTTACCAAAAAGAGAGACAGAGAGAGAGAGAGAGAGACAGAGTGAGAGAGAGCCGTAAAATGCTGTGCAGCCATCCTGGGTTTGGTTTTAAGTTGCAGATAATCAGGGTCAAGACAGAGGAATTGGCAAGACGGGGTCATTTGGTGAAAGTCAGCACGCTTCACCAGTACTTTGCTGGAGCACTGAAATATACACTTCTTCCAAAGGTTACCTTCTTTCAATTCACTGAAAAATAAAAGGAGCTCTCAGGCTGGGCCAAATAACATAAATAACACATACACACACAAATGCACACAAACATATATGCCTAAGACGCGTAGCAGAGAATGCGGGCATCCTGATTCCAAGAGATATTTGAGTATGGAAGTGGGTTCTACCTTTTTGCCCTATTTTCTTCCTGGAGAGAGAGAGAAGAGAAACAGCTGCTAAATGCAGAGTCAGCCCACGAGCTGTCACGCATGAATCTCTCCAGAGCAGACAGGAGAGCAGGAGCCCCTTTCTGAAGTTTGGTTCTGATGCAGAATGTGCTCAGGGCCTAACACAGCCCCTCACATCTAGCCAACAGAACTTTCTTTGCTGTGGTCCGTTCGCTGTATCGCCCAGGAATGGCATCTGCTTTTACTTTATTTAAGAACTCAAGCATGGCCCCGGGAGTGCTGCACACCAGGCTAGGAGAGGGCTAGTTTCCAGAAGACGTAGCATCTACCTGTGTTTTAAACTCCCCAAAGCCAATGATATGGAAAGGTCTCTGAGTGTGTTTTTTAAAAATTATGCCATCTTAAAAGACCTGCTTATTACAAATCTGGCCTAAAAGCAGATTAATCAAACATAGACCCACTGGAAAAAAAAAAGCTACAATAATAGATGATTTTTACTTTTTTTTTTTTAGCTTGGGGTTTTTGGGGTGGGATTTTGGTTGAGTAGGAGGGAAGCTACTCAGTCAAGATAAAGTCCTTAAAAGCAGGGGCAAAATTCCCTTTTCTATCACCAGTTTTTTAAAAAATGACAAAGTCACACAAGAGAGGAAATGAAAAGGGAAATTTTTAGACTTCTCATCTGTCCAGAAAGCCCCGGGCCTGTTTCAGAGCCAGGCAGGGTAACCGTCAGGCCTGCGGTCGCGGCGCCGCAATCCCAGGAGGCCTTGCGTCAGCGGCCATTCTACCAATAAGGAAGTACAATCACCAAACCACAAGCCAGCTTCTTTTCTAAGCCCACATGTTGCTTTAGAGGGTTTTAAAACAAGAGACTTTCCTGTTTTTGAAACCTGTGAATCCACAGGTCTTACAGGTTACTCAAATTATCTTATCACTTGCAGCAACCACTGGCATGAATTTCAAAACTGCTTACTCTACTCTTCCCCTCCCCTGGACACACAGACATCCATTTACTCACCAGAACCCTCATTTGCAGTATCCTGTTGCCAACTGCTGACACAGAAGGAAAAAAAAAATACTAGTTATACATTAAGTTTTAAGGTTAAAATATCCGTGCCAGACGTCGTTGATTCGCTGACCCGAAGGCGGGATGAACACAGCGAAGAAAATTCAACAGAAACAGTTTTGTGGTTACAGCAGAGTTCCTTAACAGAGCCAGGCTGTTTTTCATGCAGATGCATACACGTGCTTGTAAATGTAGTGTAAGAAGTCATCACAATTCCACAGGAAACTATTATATTTATCATAGGATGTGCAGCAAATCTGTTGGAAATTTTTAAGTACAACCAAAAGACATCTCAAATCACCTGTGAGGTTGCTGTCCAGGTTACTGGAAAAATCAATGTTAGGAAATCGTAGGCAGAGGACTCTACAAGGGCATGGGTTAAAGATGTAAACCATCCAACCTAAACCCTTGATGGTATGTAAGTCAGACTTGTTTTCTCTTGAGCAAATAGAAAGATTCAGATTAAAGAGTGCTTTATAAATGCACAAACAAACGTCTCTCTTTCCTGCTCAGCTCAGCAGCTTGAGAAAGATGTGCCAAATCTAACAACTGCATTCGATAGCCATTCCCCGGTCTAACTTCTACCCTGGCCAGTGGCCACTTGGCATTGCTCAAGCAATGCCTGCAGACTTCATCATGTGCTTCCTTGCTGGAAGTGTTCCTCATGAGGCAGACGTGAAGTTAACCCAGGGCTTCCAGAAGGTAGTTCACATTCTGTTTTCAGTGACCGCCCAATCAAAGTGAGAATAAACAACAAGTGAACTTTATCCTGCAGTTACCACCAGTGACCTCTCAGTCCACTTCACGGAATCCACATGGCAATAATGAATCTAGCAGATACTTATCTAACCTCACACTTTTCCCTCTTTTTGGGTTAGAATCAACACTTAGCTCATCAAAAAAACACATGCCTTCCAAAAAAGAACCTGCTCTCAGTTCGAGCACACTGGTATTTTGTTTATCTTATTTTTCTGCATTCCAATAAATCTGCTAGCACTGAAAAGTTGAGATAGACACTCTTAAAGCCATTATTCTGTGATTTTTATGTTTGAGGGAGGGTTCTTTCAAAATAGCCAAAATTCTCTCTCTTATGAAATGTGGAGTGTATATGAGGCCACACCAAAAAGGGTCAGAAGAAAATCTCTCAAAGATTATGACCAGCCTACTGTGGCATAGTGCAATACATCCTTGGAGGAAAATACAGTAAAATAAAAGAATTCCAGAGAATTCTGGACTTCTGACATAGACCCAGTAGATATTTTTAATCACAATAACTAACTCGTTGGTAAATGACCTGCCATGTTTGTATGGAAAACATACCATGTTCAACCATGTTTTTAAAATAATAACTTTTTCTTTCCAACTTTGGTACAGCCATTGCTACAAAATTGACATAAAGTAAATATGGAACAGTTTTCTGATCACTTTAGACTGTGGTAATTAGGACTCTTAGGCCCAAACATTCTCACCTGACTTTGACTGAGATTGCAAGACAATCGTTCAACCACCCTCTTGCTCAAGCTGTGTAGCCTACAGCTCCGGCCCTCTTTCCAGGGGGTAAGCATTGACCAATGAAGAAAACATTGACACTCCCCTTTTATGCCACTACTGACACTCCATACCCAGACCTGTGCCACCAGGCCTGCTTCCAGGACTGTAGGCTGCATGTTCCCTGCTGTCTTGGGCCTGCCAACTTCAATGCCAACAAGGGCACTAGGTAATGGGTAGTTCTGATGAAGGACATTGCAGGAGAATCTTCCCGTAACTTATGGAAGTTCTCCACTTGATGTCATTACCAACCCTGTCCACTCAGACAGGCAAAGCGTAGAGGAAGATAAAATGTATAGGCGAATATAAGATGTCATGGAGTGGGGATGGTTGATGGGTACAAAAACAGAGTTAGAGAGTTAGATAGAATGAACAATATTTGATAGCACAACAAAGTGGCTGTGATCAACAATGACTTTGGGTATACTCGAGAATAGCTACAAGAGTGGAATTGGAATGTTCCTAGCACACAGAGGTGATAAATGCCTGAGGTGACCGATACTCCGATTATCCTGATTTGATTAATTCACATTGTATGCATACATCAAAACATCACATGTACCCTATAAAGATAACAACTATTATGTACCCATAATAATTAAATATATATATGAGGTCATCTTCTATTTGTGTCCCTAAAAAGCTCCTCATATTATGGAGTGCTCTCTCGATCTCTTTATTTGGGACAACGACATACTCTGAAAGGAATTCCATCAATGTTAGTTTAGGATGTTTATAGAGGTTGCCTGGAAGAATGGTTATTGTTTGTTTTTTTAATGCAAAGACATGTAAAAGTTTGTGTAGTTGTTCTTGAAGGTGTGATCACCAATTGCGAGTACTAGATATTATAAGCAAGTGTTTTAAGGCTCATTTTAAATTTTTATTATGGAAATTTTCAAATATATCAAAAGGCCTGCTTGTAGCATGTAGCACAATGAATCTCCATATATCTATCACTCAGATCAACCATTATCTGGATTTTCTTTTCACCTTTTCTTCATTTTTTGTCTTTTACTTTTTTCTCTTTGCTGAAATCTTTCAAAGGACATCCCAGGCCTCATGTCAGTTCACTCCTTCCTACTTTAGCGTGTGTCTCTAAAATGCGTGAACATTTCCTTACATAGCCACAGCCCCAAGAAGATCCCTTCTAAAAGCAATGCAAGAAGTCAGTTTTGTGAAGACGGCACATAATGCCTGGATATTGAGGCTTAAGATAACGTTTCCAGTGACCACAACATACAGACTCAAAGAGTACTCACTCGCAAAGACATCCGGGCAGAAGCAAGAGGATGTGTTCTGGAAGACGGAGTTAGATCATTCAAAACGGGGCTCAGTGATGACAAACACAGGTGACGATGAAGAGTGTGGATGATGAGTAAATCAAAGGCAGTTTTTCTCAATAAGTCTATTTAGACATGTAATTCTAAATAGACAAGTCATTAAGTCAATAAAATTTTATAACTATAAATTTGACTATTTTCACTTGCATCATTAAAAGTTTATATATTTAAGATGGCCAAAAAGAAAAGACACAAAATTTTTGTAACCTACCCACCAGAAAATCACCTCACATTTGGGGCTGCATATACGGTATCTTCAACCCATCACCTACCAGCCCCTGCCAAGCTTAATTCTCCCAGACAAGGGCACTTCTTGAGTGTCTAGCAGATGTCAGGCACTGTGCCAGCTCCTGAGTATATGCGTCCCCTATGCGCATGCCAGCCTTGTGAGGGACACCCTGCTATGCCTGCATTTTTTCAGGAGAGAAAAATGAGGCTTCAAGAAAGTGAGTTACTTTCCCAAGGAGATAAAGACGGAACATAGGTCTGACTTATTATGCCTGCTGCCCTGCAAACTCTTTTATCTTCCCCTTCCCCAAAGAGCTGCTTTAGATCTGCCCTAAACCATGCAGCAGTATCGAGGTTTCTATTCCATGCTTAAATTAAGGAGAACTTTGTGGCTGGAGGGAGGGTTTAGCAACGGCAGGATGACAGGATAGCCATCACTTCATTTTGTCATGGCCCATTCATTGTTTCTGGCTCTAACAGTCCAGGGATAAACAATGGGCAACACAACCAAATGGTAGCTCTAATTCCACCAAGACAACAAAGACAGCGAAAGCATTTGCAGAAAGTCTTGGCTGTGGGGCAGCTGAATGTACTTGAGGTTCAGTCATGTTCTCTACATGTTTACATTTCTTATATGCGCTGACACATCTTCCTGCGCAGAGTCCCAACTCATTCTATAGCTGCTCTCTGCCACCTCCTCTGATATTAGTTTGTTGTGAGATGAGGAAAAGAAACACAACAAACCACAGCCCTGCTCAGACACCTGGTCCAGGGCATACAGGTCTGTGCTAATCTAAAAGCAAAACAAAAACTTGTGACTCCTTGTGTAGTATCACCCCTAAACTGCAGGGTGATCCCAGGCAGGTCATTGAAACCTTTCTTTACTGCAGTTTCTCTGTCATTAAAATGCAATATTTGAGGACCATGCCTGAAGTAGCCAAATAATATTATCCAATTAGGTGAAAAGCGCCATACAAATGCTACAAAGGCTAGGGCTTAAGTAGCCACATATGGTTTGGTGAAAAGCACTCCAGTGCATCAGCTAGCAGTAAAAACATGCAGGAGCGAAATGATCTGGCTGGAAATGAACTGCAAATTGATAAACATTTAGTTGCTAATGCAGTGTTTATTATTTTTTACTAGGATAAAAATTAACTTGTGCGGCCTTAGCCAGCAAAACACATTGAACTCCACCATCTGAGTAGCAGAATCAGTATTTCTGTAGCCTCGGGTTACAGGTTACTGCTGCCAGCTTTGATTTTATTTGCTAATAGGCCCTGGTGTATCCAGACAACAGAACTTGGGGGATGCTTCTGGGAAGCGCAATCAAACACGCCAGCGCACCAAAGGGGGGCTCTCATGAGGGAGATGCCCCCCTCCATCATCCTCATGTCCTGCATTTCCCAAGAAGAGGTTGCCACATGTGCAGGAGAATTGCCTTCAGCCAGCAAAGTCAGCTGGGGTTGCAAGGTGGAGGCGTCCGGGGACCAGGGGTCCTTGCAGGGGATGGGGAGAGGGCGGGAGCAGGGGAGTGGGGAGGGAGGAGAGCGCGAGGGGCATGGAGCCCCAGCGCGCTGGGCGAGGCCCGCAGGACCACGTGACAGCGCCCACAGAGGCCCCAGCTGCAGATGCCATCCTCTCCCGGGGCCTTTTTACCATAAGCTTTGCAAACAGCTGGATCAATTTACTCTAGCTACAGCGCCCTACACAAGCACAGTCTGAATTATTACTCTAGGAAATCCCCTCTGTTTCAGGGGAATCAAGTAGCTTTCAAACTCCCAACAATGAATGGCCCTTTTGGTCAAAGGATAATTAGCAAAAAAACAAAAAAAACACACAAACAAACAAAAAAATCAGACTGCAAGGCTAAGGGCTTCTAAACAGGCTGTTGGTTGGTCTTTAGTAAATTAGAGGGAGTGGGTGGTTGAGGTACAAGTCATGTTATCCTGTAGAGTGCGGTCTTCTTTGACGTCAGCAAAATGTTTCTCCCTCTTCCTTTTCCCCTCCTTTCCCTCCTCTCCCTCCTCTCCCCTGTCCCCACCCTCCTCTTTCCCTCTTTATGTCAAAGAGACAGATGACATGGGGTAGCTGTGGAAAATTGCTCATGGTTTTGCAACTTAGCTCACAGGCTCAGAAAATTCCCACATTTTCAGAAACGAAGGGAATGGCGGGAGGCGGGTGAATTAGCAAGGCAAAAATACATGCTACTCAGGGAAGGACAGGGGAAAAGGCTGCTGGGAAGCAAACAGTAACCACCGCTGGCGGTACATTCCTCCCTTCATCTTGTCCGATTAGCAGTTCTGTCTGAGGGAACATTCTTCTTGTGGCAAAGAACACACACTTTCCTCCCTCCGCCTGAAATAGTATCTGGGAGGGGAACATGCGCCCTGCTCCCTGGCTACTGTATCTGCGGGACCCATCCCAGGCTGCTGGGCCAGGATTTCTTCTGGCTCCTCCCCCACTTCCACTAGAGTTGTTTTTCTCTACTCATCAAAGGCAACAACAGCTGCTCCCATTGTAGCATAGAACTTTCTAGAATAAGGATTCTAAGACTAGGTAAGCATTTGTAGCCTGACCGTGCAATACTTTTGTTTCCCCTTTAAATTATTTTTGTTGACCCCATTGTTTCAACAAGGGCAGCGGTAGTCACCCTGGGAGTCTGGCCTGGCAGTCACATAGTGAGTATTGGTGGAGTGGGCAACTCCCTTTGTGGCTGTGAATTGCCACTTGGTCCAGGAGTAACGTGACTTTGTCATTCTTTGCCAAGGCAAAAATCTATCTCCAACCTTATAGATTCTAACACACTAGCTGCAAGTGTGGTTCCACGCGGGATACAAGGAGCAGGGCTGGGGGGTACCTGTGGGCCTGATTTTCTCCGTACAGAATGTTCTGCCTTCTCCCTCATCCCTTCTCAGATCTGGACAGCAAGGGCATTGGAGGACCTTAGAACAAGGAACACTGTAAACCAAAGCCTCCAAACGCATATTGGCAGTGAAAAAAGACGTGCATGAAAAAATAGAGCAGGGTCTCACGAATCTGTTCAGAAATTAGACCTGAAACCTGAAAGAGAGCCTGTACGTGTGTGTCTACGGCGGGGTGGCCGTGCATGGCAGTATCATGAGCACGTAGCAGGACTTCAGCAAGAGCACAGGGCCGGCACACGGTAGATGTTTGATTTTCACGTAAGTGTTGGGCAGATGAATGAATGAGCAAGCGAATGAGTAAGAGGAATAAATTGGGTTAGAAAACAAAGCAAAAACTTTCTGGGAGGTGGGGGGCATCTGTTGGATCAGTCTGGAGGAGAACAGACTTCTAAAGCGTAAATGCAAACCAGGAGTCTGGCATAATGATGAGTGGCGCTGACAACGCTAGGTAACATGCACTGAACGCTTGCCGTGTGCAGACACCGCGGGTGTCCCACACACAGCGGCTCAGCCAGTTCTCACAACAACCTCAAGAGGTGGGAACTAGGTTGAGGGCGCATGGACTCATTGGGGCACCAAGGAAGAAAATTCTGGACCTGAAGGACTTAGGAGGACTTGAAGCAGATGTATCCAACCAAGAGCAATCCACGCGCATCTTCCAGGTTGGCAAAGTGGGCCGTTTTGCAGTCCTGCCTGCCCAAGTCTGGCCTGCCCTGTAATTTCTTCCCCACTGGTCACTGTTGAGAGGGGACTGTCACTCCGCTGTTGAATTACTGTGCAGAGACCCCGAGGGGGCCCAGGGAGGAATGAGCTCTGATCTCGACAGCAAAGCTAGGCTGCCTGCCTCCTCCCGCCGCTCCTTCGTTCCCTCGAAGCTGCAGGCAGGAAGAACGGATGTCCCCGAGCTTCAAGTGCACTTCCTGTGGCTGTGCTTCCGGGCCCAGCCTTCCTGGGCAAGCTCTGGGCCCCTGGGAAAGCGCACTCCAGTCTTCTGGGACACTAAGGCACTCAGGCTGACAGAGTGTTGCAACGGGCCTGTCCTCGGTGACCTCTGGGGACCTTCTCTCACCTTTGAGAGAGGAGCAGGGATCTGGGTTTGACCCACTCAAGTGTCAGTGCCTCGCAGCTATTTACTAGGTATACGCAGGCTCTCTCTCAGCATGTCGCGGGGATCCTTTACCTCCGCCTTACCTTTCCTCTCCAGGGAACACACCTCAGTCCTTTTTTGGCCACTTCGGGGACATTCTCTCTCCTTCATGGTCCGCACCGTTGCTCTACTGAATTCCTCTTCTTTCTTCCAAACATGCCGTTATAGTCCCTATGCCACAGACGTGCATTTAATAAATACGCTCCTGTGAGGACATAGTCTTAAATCTCGTCATCTCGGAGGAGATGTTTCCCTGAGAGAAGGGGGTGGGGTGCGTGGGGTCGTGGAGAAGGAGCTTGGAGGAGGAGCTCCTGCTTGCACACAGTTTGCTCCCCTCTGGTCACCAGGACAGAGCGGAGCTGGCTGTCAGCTTGAGCTCCCTCCCACTCCCCACGCACCCTGGACCCCCACCCCGTACACCCCAACAGACTGGATTCCTACCCCCTCGCACTGACATCCCATTAGAAATACAGAATCCATAAGCTCCAGAATGCTACTCTGAAACTCAGTGGGTGTGCGAGCTACCTGAACAAAGGACAGAACCCCCAGCCGCTGCCAGGTGGTTGAGCAAGGGCGTCGCAAGGCTGTTTGGCTAACGCACACAGACCAGTCTATGCACGCGTGATGGGGGCAAAGATGAAGCAGATGCCCTTGTGGCCATCTGACACAGCAAGTTGCCAGCCTCCGCTAAACACACATGCAGCCGTGACCTCCAGTGTCCCTGAAAGGTGGCACAGACAACAGCCAGTGCAAGCTCTCTGCAGCAGAGATGCCCAGTTCTAATCCTGGCTATCTGGAGTCGGAGCCTTGGGCTCATCCTCTGTAAAATGAGGATAATAACACCTCCTTGATGGGCTAATACAAGGCATATAAACCTTCTGGCTTGTCATAAGCCCTTAATAACTTGAATCCATTTTCATTGTTAGCAGCAACGATGTTCCCAGTGGCTTGGCGCTGAAGACAACAGCTGCAATTTGCTGAGAAGTTTTCATGAGCCATGTGTATTAAATACAATATCTCTACCTACGCCAGCCTGCAAGGTAGGTATCCTTACCCCCATTTTACAGATAAGAAACTCGAGGCTCGGAGCAGTTAAGTAACTTGCCCAAAATCACACAAGACAGTTAGTGACAAAGAGATGGCTCCCATTCAGGTCACACATGCTTCCTTCAGGTACTGGCTGGCCTGCACACAGAGACAGGTCTGCACAAGCAGAGCTCAGCTCCTACTGCAGGCAACACAGTAAATGCCAAGTGCTCATGCAGAGGACAACAGTCGTGTGTGTGCGTGCGTGTGTGTGTGTGTGTGTGTGTGTGTGTGCACGCACACCCTCGGCCCAGGACAGCAGTCTGCCAAAGGCCAATGTTCAAAACCTATTGAAAAGCTCATCTCCAATTTGGCGGGGCAGCCCCTCCACCTGGAGCAAAAGTAGGAAATAAACAAGGCCCATTCATAAAGACCGTTATTCAAATGGGAAGTTCCTGCACAGTAATAAAGCTCAATAACCAGACAGCCAAAGCCACTGGAAAGCATCTGTGGACATTCAGGTAATGACAAATTTATTTTAAGCAGTAAGAAAGGGGAGAGCAAACAGTAAAACCAGTTTCTGCATGGGCAGAGATTTATCCTTGTGCCTTCTTTGAGTGGCTGACAAACCCAAAAGCGTTGACTTGAGCAGAGAGAAATTGCCTCTTCCAGATCCACTGGCCCCGGTGGATAAATGGTAACAGAAGTGTGCTGTGTGGATTAGCAGATTCCAACACATCGGCGCTGCCTGGTGAAAGACACTGTTTTGCTCTCTGTCCCTCCATGCTTTTAAGACTCCCCTTTCGCTTTCCCTTCTTTAACATATTTTCGTAGAGAGGAGGTCTCACTGTGTTGCCCAGGCTGGTCTCAAAACTCCTGGCCTCAAGTGATCCTCCTGTCTCAGCCTCCCAAGGTGCTGAGATTACAGGTGTGAGCGACCACACCTGGCCTAGCTTTTCCTTCTTGGCAAAGTCACTCTCCTTAAGAAGCCAGTATCATGGAAACTGGAGTGGCCTTGGATGTCATTCTCTGTTGCCACAAACTTTCCTTGCTGAATCAGACCCCATAAAATATCAACTATGAGTCACACGCAAGTCAATGAGCCACTATTAGGCAGAGAGATACTGGGGTGATATTTATCAGTGGCTGAATCTTAGCAATTGACAAGCTTTGCCTAATCACTGGTCATATTCGTGTACATTACCTTCCAGATCGTTGCTTGGTAGCTCTTGGGGTGGTTTCTAACTGTCAATATTTACAGGAACCAGGCACTTAACAACACAGGCCAAGTGAGCTGGATGTCTCCAAGGATGAGTCATGCCAAATGAAGCCTTTTATCTAAGGGTCACTACACTGAGTCCTCATTGGCTGGAGCAGATTGGAAGTCATCAGGTCACTGAAGAGTGTATGCATGGTTGTGGGCCCAGTTCAGTTATCAGGATGTACCAACATATATGAAATTGAAGGATGGGAGGAGAGACCAAGGGTTTGAAAGCATGTAGAGCTGTGGTGGTGATTTGTTTTAATTGGTTAGCTAGTAAATATAGCTCCAGGGCTTGGGAAAAGTGGCAGAGAGATGGCACCAAGAGCCCAGGTCAGTCTCCATTTGCAACAGGATATGTAATAAATGTCCTTTCACGATATTGCTGCCTTGGCTAGAGAAGGGGCCCGCACCCCCCCCCAGACCTACCCGAGAAGGCATCTACACATCCAACATGCACGTAAACAGACATGCACCACGAAAGAGGGCCTGCTGCACTTAGAGCCAGGCAGACCACACGGCCAGGTTACTTGAGTAAGCAAAGTAGATCCATCACCCAACAGCCCAGGTAGAAACCCTTGGCTCCATTCTAGCATTAGGAGATAATTTCTTTGGATTTTGAAAGCTTAGGGTATTCAAGAGTCACCCATCTAAAATGCAGCTAATCTCAGGAGAGAGGCACACCCAAGGTCCCATCTAAGAAAATTCTGCTTGGCAATAGGCAGGAAGCAAGAGGAAGAAGGCAGGGCTGAGGGGCAGAAGTGCCAACACAGGAAGGCACTGCCGGAGGAGAAGAAGTGGGTCAGGAGGGGCCAAGCACATTAGGGCTTTGCAACACTTTCTTCGGGCCACCCTCAGAGCACCCCTGGAACATGTGTAGAAAAGAAAGGGAAGCTTGTTTTAATATCAACATTAAATGAAGAAATGCCACCAGGCTTTGGAAATGCCACTATCAATCAGAGGCATGAGAGAAAAGTGACAGTGACATGCAAACTTCACTCCTCACATGCACACAGAAGCTGACCGCAGCCACACTGGCAGTCACATCTGGGCCAAAGTCCTCTGGGGACCCAGGCCTGTGCAACAAGGGACCCGTTGGTCAACACTGAGCTCCTAGAATCTCAATTCCCTTTAAAATCAATGACCTAAGCTAGGATTGCAAAACGACCCTCTAAGGGGACGGGATTATTGTTGAGTCATGTAGCGGAAAATGTCTTTGATCCAAAATGGTGGCTACCACAGAAGAACAGGAAGCACCGAGTCTTCCACATGGTGTCAGTTTTAAACGGGCCTGGCTGGAGAATAAGCCCGGCAGGTTTGAGGCCTTGGAGACGTTCCCACGATGATTCCACGATGAAATAAGCTCACAATTCCCACCAGACAAAGAGATTCAAGCGCACAGCCATCACCCAGAGCCATAAATCTGAGGACAGTCCTCCCATAGCAGTTGTGTAGAAACACACCATTGGCATCACCTTTAGACACAAAGGGCAAAATGTGACATAATTCTTGGTCCAAAGAATTGTTCCACTGTGGCCTTTTCGAGCCCCCACGCACATAAAGCTGGGGCCGGCAAACACCTGGTGCACGACCTGGCCAGCTGCGTGGTGTATCCACCACAGCTGGGGACCCTAGTCCCAGTCTTCCTGAGTCGCACACATGCGACTGCTCCATCAGGCCATGTGTGTGCTCTGGCCATGTGCGTGAACACGCGTGAGCTAAAAAACAAACGTGGGGCCAGAGGGGCAGCGAGAAGAAAACGAGGCCTCTGATTCGATATTCAAAGGTCTCCGTTCTATTCCGGAACATCCATGGGGTGGCATCTGCTGGGAGCCCTCTGTTTCATTTCCCTCTGCGTTTCTGCTTTCTGTTGTGGGCAGAGGTAAGGAGAGGCTGGGCAGGGAGGGGTTGTGGAGGAGAAAATGAAGAAGAAAAGATGAGACGAGCCTGTTACCATTCCTCTTTTCCTGTTCTTGTCTGCTTCTGTCTCCTGATCTAAAATACCTCGTGCATGGTTCTGTGCTTAATGCGTGAGCTGAAAGTTTGTATTCGTTTGCTCGGGCTGCTGAGGTAGCAGCACCGCAGACTGGCTTAAGCAACACGTCTTTGTTTCCTCACAGCTGGAAATCTGAGATCAAGGTATCAGCAGGGTTGGTTTCTTCAGAGGCCTCTCTCCTTGGTTTGCAGATGGACACCCTCTCTCTGAGTCCTCACGGGGTCATCTCTGTGTGCGTGTGTGTCCTTAGCTCCTCTTCCTGTAAGCACACCAGTCACACTGGATGGGGGCCACCCTAATGACTTCATGTTACCTTAATCACCTCTTTACAGGCCCTATCTCCAAACGAGGTCACATTCTGACATATGGAGGTGGTTGGGACCCAACCATCACAAAGGCAGAGCAGGAAGAGAAGTCAACATGCGTAGAGCCCCTGTTGGGTGCTGCCACTGTGCCAGGCAGTGGAGATAAAGGACCAAAAGGCATCAGCTCAGTGTGATCAAATGACGAAAGGGTAGCCCTAGTGAGGGAGTGAATGGATGGGCGGACCCATCACAGATGAATGGAACGAACAACATCAAAACTGCTCCCAAAGCCTGCAGGCTCCAACAAACTTGACCATGCATACCTAGTCCAGAAGCATAGCTGAGACCAGAGCTGCCAGCCCACCTCCACCTCCGTCTACACCGGAGTTGCAGAGATAATTAGGGAACTAATGTGGCCGCCATTCCATGCCTCAAGAGGCCCAGCTGCTCTTGCCCAGAGCAGAATCATCATGTAGAGAGGCAAGGCATTCCCATGTGAAATCCAGGCCTTCCTTGGCACCCCCGTGAGACCGAGGGAAACCCTCTTTCGGGGGGGGGGGTGGCTCGCAGCACCCCAAAGCCACAAAGCAGAAGTGAAAGCCCCCCTAGAGCAGGATCTCAGGTTGGCTGTGCTAAAAGGGCTACCTGCCACAGGCCGCACCAGCTGCATGCGGTGATGGGCGGTGCTCTGTCCCTAGGATGGTGTCAGCCTGTGAAATGAGAGTGAAGGTTTCCACATCCTCAACTCCATCCCCTTAAAACACTCCCTGTGCCGGAAACTGCACCCCTCAGCGAGGAAGCCAAACAAGAAGAACAGAGAGGCAACGCGCCTGTCAACTTTATAATCAGCGCATTCTACTCGCTACAGATAGCTACGTCACTCGATTATTATTATCTGTGCTGCGAGTGTTTACTTAATCAATCTTCAAAGCGATTTCCAGATGGGATATTTTGGTGACTGCATCAAGGTCAGAGTTCCTCCGGTGATTAATCAGCGCCAGGGGCAGGCAGGCCCAGCTGGCGGTCATCTGATCTCGGCAGCTGTGCACAAACTTTGCACCAGTCTGGGTCCAGTGTGTCTTCCAGCCTCCACACAAACCCGGGTCAGCGGTCGGTTCCTGAATTGCAGCAACGCACCACACAGAAGCACGTGCCAGCAGACCTCCCCTGCATGGTGACTCCTTTATGTGTTTTCCAGCACATTCTCCCTCAAGTCCAAACATAATCAAGTCGCTCAGCCTATCTGTGAATCTTTCCTTTATTACCGAATATGCAGCACAAAAGCATCGGGCTGGTATTTCCTCTGCCCCAGTAGGGATTTTTATGGGGCTTTTATTTGGTTTCATTTTTGCCATGCTTCTGAGAATGGTTCTTTTGTTCTCCTTCACTCACTGCTGAGATCCTCCAAGCCATTCTGCTCAGAAGGTTACAGAGCTGCTGCCCCAGATATGTATTCTACCCCCCAAAAAACATGTCATTGAGAAAACTGCCATTTTCCTATGGATTTTCAAGCCATAAAATAATAGGATCTGAGGACAGTGGCCCCTCCCCCAGGCCATGCCCCTCACCACCAGGCCAGGGGAAGCAGGGGTGAGGCAGGGAGGGCCCGGCTTCCTCCTAGGGCTCAGCAAGAGCCTTCAGCACGCAGAGGTGGTGGCCCTGTTGTACATCTGCCCAGGACAGGGGCCCCTCCTTCTGGAAAATAGCCCTTTCCCTGCACTAATCACAGAGTCCAAATGTGAGCTACCAGCAGCTCGGCACTTTCTCTGGCCACAGTGACTGACTGAGCCAGCGATGGTCACCTGGCTCCAGCAAAGGCCATCCAGGCCTCTCTCTGTTCCTCTCTGGTGGTGACGCCATGAGGTGTGATAAGCAAAGACTGCCATCATGCACGTCACCTGCCATGGAGAAGCTTATCAAAAAGATTGAAATCAGTATTTGGAGGAAGTTGAAGCGAGAGATGAGAGAGCACCTGGCAGGGTTGGGTCCCCGTTGCAGGTGACCTTGGTCACACAAAGCCCCCTTTTAGAAGCCCGGGCTGGCCTGACTTGCATTTCTCTCACGTGTGGCTAATAGTCCTCACTAAATAGGCAGCAACCGGACGCTGGTCATCCTGGCTAAGCCAGACCAGCTGAGCCTCTGCTCTGGGGTTGGAAATGGGAGGGACGGAGGGGCAGGGAGGAGGTGGGAGAGAACGGCTGGGAAACAGGAGCACCGGCCAAGGTGATGGAGGGTGTGGAACACAGAGCACCTGCAGCAGGTTCGCAGCGGGTTTCTAGTACTTACCAAGTCGACACTCCTAGGATTACGTACTCTTAGGCAGAGGCAATCATCTGGATAATTGGAGGGTTTCTTAGAACGGGTTTTAGGGGACAGCAGTGACAGCCATTCAGGCAGTGCACTCAAGACAGAAAACCTTGGAAAACTCAGTGTTCTGGAATAAGAAGCCAATTATGACTCTTCACATAAGAACGTCCCAGCCACACACCCAGCCCTCTCCTATCGTATCATTGGCCAGATGGACAGACGGACTCCAGGAGAACTAGCTCAACTGCCTCCTGCATCAGCCTAACAACTGCCTAGGCAGAGCCCCTCAGAACCATGCTGCTCCCCCAAATACGACTTCCAAAAACAAAGGAGGCCCCAAAGCGGGCACAGATCCAGGAGGTAACTCAGCTCTCCACTTCACTGGTATCTCTCAGCTGAAACCACAGGAAGGCCTTACCCTGCTTGGAGCGAGCTCATAGGATGCAGCTCAACCCCCTCACTCAGCCAAAGGGGTCAAAGGAGAGCCGGCGGCCACAAGGGCTCAGAGCCTCAGGTTTGATCCCAAGTTCAAAGAATCTAGCTAAAGCCACACAGTGCCCCCTGGCACCACCCTACGAAACAGATCCAATCCTGAGTCAGAGAGGAAGCAGACACTCTCTGAATCACCCATCCACTTCCTCCTACCCACAGCAGCCCAGCCAAGACCAGCAGCCGCTTCCAAGGGACAAATTAGTGACCGACACTCGGAAAAGCTGATGCTCCAAAGGAGACCAAGCAGAGCCCCACTCACATGGCGTGAACGGTGTGAACCAGCGGGATCAATTTTACCGTGGCTGCCCGCCCCCTGCATTTTCCAGAGTAAAACAGCACATCGTGTTACAGCCCCTGTCCTGTCCTGCACTGACCTTGGCCGTGTTATTTTTCACTTCCCTGTTCAGAACACAGGCACGCTTTCCAAATGCCATGAATCATCACCACTGAGCAACGGCCATTTAGCAAGGCAGGAAACCGCTAAGAGCCAGCCCTGGAAGGAGCAGCTCCCCGCTGCGGCCCTCTCCCGCCCTGGCTGGTCATCGTGGCATGAGGCCACAGCAGAGGCTGGCGGGGCAGAGCTGCCACTGTGTGCACTCAATTTCTCCACCATTGTCCCTGGGGGCTTCCGATCCTCCCTCACACTAGGTCACAGGCATCATCTAAAGGCTCTCTTGGTTGCATTGGCTGAAGCAAAGCATTCATTTTCCAGTCCCGGAGAGGGAGAGAAATGGGTAGACCCATTCAAGACCTAGGGAGATCGAGACAGAGAATTAGGGTACATTTAATAAAATGCTATGGCAACTGTTAAAAAATAATGTTGGAAATCTACATTCAAAGCCACAGAGATATTTACAGGGATCGCTTTGATAGACGAACAACGGTAGGTGATGAAACAACATGTGTAGCCCATTGATGTTAAAGTATTGTGAGTGTGTGCATAAAAGAGACACCCTGACATGGATAAAACTGCTAACAGTAGTCACCTTTGCAGAGTGGGATTTGGGGATCATTTTTTTGTCTTCATATTTTCTGTATTTCTTAAAATTGTCCGTAATAAATGGGAAGCATTTTTATGATCAGAAAAATATATGTATTTACTTTCATTTTAAAACCAAAAGAAACACAAATCCAAAAGCTGTTTGCTTCCCTGACAGGTCATATCTGTCCAAGATAAGATTTACATGCCCTCATTCTGGTAGATGTTACTGTGGACGTTCTGCCAGAGGCCTTGGGCTCTAAGTCATTTTTCCAGCGTTCTGGTGGGCCCAGCTGGATATGTCCTCACTCCCTCAAGCTGCCCCTGTGTGGCAACTCGATTGATCAGGGTGTCTGACCAGGGTCAGGGGTGGAGACTGGGGCATAGCGGAGTATTTTCCAACAGATGCCAAATATCCAGTGTGGTAATCAAATTCCACATTTCAGAGCTGGGAATTAACTAAATTAACCACCACAGACCTCTCTGGGTGGCCAAGCAGATTCAAATGTTTTGAAAATATATAAATCACAACCCCCCAGCTCCTCAGCCCTAGAAATACATTCCAGACCCTTGGAGATCACAGAAACTTAAAGTCAGAAAGACTCATAAGAAATCATGTATTTTGGACCCCTCATTTGACAAGCGAGGAAACCAAGGCTCAGCGAAGTGAAGTGACTTGCACAAGACCACCCAGCATAAGGGGACAGAAGCAAGAGGGAAGCTCGTGTCTCCTGCCCTGTAATCCAAGGTTATTTCTGTTCTCTCACAACTAGGACCAGTGTAGTGGGCAGGGGTGGGTACTAGTGCAGAGATGTCCTTTGTACCCTCAGAAACTATTCCTGCAAAGGGTCCAGAATACACTGTGACAGCCCCAGTCCCTGTAGAAGACTCTAGTTAGAGTTACATACGGGCATTCTTCACCAGGAAGTCATGCATTTCTCTGAAAAGCAATACGTCATATATACCTTTCACCCTATTTTTGAAGGGGTCCCATCATACAAAAAAAATTAAGAACTGATGACATAGAGCATGGGTTGGCAAACTTTTTCTATAAAGATCCATGGAGTAAATATCTCGGGCTTTGCAGGCCATATGGTCTCTCTTTCAGCCACTCAACTCTGCCCTTGTACAGTAAAAGCAGCCATAATTTGCATGGCTGTGTTCCAATAAAACTTTATTCACAAAAATGGGCTGTGGGCCAGGCTTGGCCCATGCATTAGTTTGCCAACCCCAAACCTAAGGAGCTGATCAACTTCCTTTCTATTAAATATTACATCAGACTCTGCTGCCCCTTCTATCAGGTGAACTGAATGACATCCATAGTCCTGACAATGGATCCAGCCCTTAGCCAGGGACCACCAAGGAAATGGGAAGCACATAAAAGGAACTGTGTCACTTTTTCATTAAATGAGTTCTTTGAATTCCTAATTGGAAACTTTCACACAACAATTGAGGTTGCTGCCACTCATTTCCTGCCACCCTGCTTGCAGTATATTTTGAGCAAAATAAATGTTGGACTCAGACTCAGAGGCTGACCTTTGACCTCTAGTGGCTGCTTGCGACATACTTTACTGACTCATTTGCATATTGGGTGTTTGAAACAAGCTGGCACATTCTTCCCTTTTGGCCTAAAGTTCTGACTTCCTTGATTAACTAGGAAGTAAAATAAGATCTCAAGACAGAACGTGGCTTGGAAGGAACTGGAGTTTGTTTTTTTTTCCTCCTGTTGTGGGCAAAGGAGCTCTTCAATGCAAGTCAAGGAGTACAGTCAAGAAGGCTGGGCATGGTGGCTCTCACCTGTAATCCCAGCACTTTGGGAGGCTGAGGTGGGAGGATTGCTTGAGGCCAGGAGTCTAGGGTTGCAGTGAGCTATGATGGTGTCATTGAACTCTAGCCTGAGCAACAGAGTGAGACCTTGTCTCTAAAAATAAATAC
>CAUYSK010100246.1:0-68033 GCA_963575035.1 Avahi laniger
GCTTTGGCTTGTTTGATCTTCTACCCAGACCACCCAAACTTTCTTCATATCAACAATTAGGTTGTTTCACTTTCTTACCATTTATGTGTTCACTGGAGTAGCACTTTAGAGTTCCTTCAAGAACTTTTCCTTTGCATTCACAACTTGGCTGTTTTGCTTAAGAGGCCCTGCCTTCAGGCCATCTTGGCTTTTGACATGTCTTCTTCACTAAGCTTAATCATTTCTAGCTTTTGGTTGAAAGTGGGAGACATGTGACAATTTCTTTTGCTTGAACACTTAGCAATCATTATAGGGTTATTAATTGGCCTAACATCAATATTGTTGTGTCTCAGAGAATAGGGAAGCCTAAGGAGAGGGAGTGAGACGGAGAAACAGCCAGTAGGTGTAGCAGTCAAAACACACACACACTTATCGATTAAGTTCACCTTCTTATATGAGCATGGTTCTTGGTGCCCCAAAACAACTACAGTAGTAACAGCAAGATCACTGATCACAAATCACCACAACAAATGCAGTAATGAAAATGAAAAAGCTTTAGTTATTGTGATAACTACCAAGATGTTAAACAGAGACATGAAGTGAGCACATGCTATTGGAATAATGGCACTGATAGATTGGTCCAGTCTTGAATGAGAAAAGTGTACCAGGCTCTTAGTATTTTTTCTAAGACCTGATATCGGCTGAGCCAGGTCTAGATTATCTTCTCAGGATTTCACACAGATAGTTAAAACTTTTGAACATTGTACTTGGTAAAATTGCATCTAGGCTGATAAACCTCTGCTATTTTCTTCCGATTGTGCCCTGGTTTTCATAATATAGATAGTTTATAAGTGTGCTTATGAACAGTAACTCCCTTTTCTGATTTTCGATCTTTATACTCTCTCTGCCAAGAAATTTGTTTTGTGAATTTTCAACATTTATTTTTCTACCACCTGAAAACTAACCACGGGCCCTGGCTTGAAGTCAGTTTTGCCTTCTGTTTTTTTGTTTGAATGGACTTTGATTGCTGAAAATGATCTCAAAGAATGATTAATATCTTGTGAGGGTCGATTACATAAATCTGGCCCAGTGTGCCTGATGTGAGTTCTCACTGAAGGAATGTTACAGCTATATTGCTGTGGAAGTCTAGTGACACTAAGCAGACCCCATCAGACATAAAATCTTCAAACGGCATAACTACTTAACCTGGACTCGAATTTATGTTTACACAACTTGTTACCAACAAAACTATCTTTCCTAGAAATTGCATAATGTGTTGCAAAACTATCAAAAAGAATATCCTTTTACTAGGATATTCAAATGGGCTAACAATAGAACAATGAATGACTTTCAGAACATTTTTGTTTCTTGGGTCCCTTAATTAAGTTTTTCTCTTCTATTTTAGGAAAAGGTAGCACGGTGAAGGCAATGAATGATATAGTAAAACAGGTATCCAAAATCTGTTGTGAATATATGTCTACACAGGGTACTGGAAAAAAAGAATAGGTTTTGCTCAAAATGTTTGTGGAAGTAATTTTGTATGTGGTTGAATACTTTTATGGGAACCTTGTATATATAAATCAACTAATAAAAAATCAATTCAACATTCCCATTTGACAGACTAAATAAACTATAGATTAAGAAACATTTATGGTTATCGTGAGACTTGGAATTCATTACAGTGGTTAAGAATGTGAATTTCATAGTCAAGTCATGGAGATGAAAACTCTGAGTGATCATGGGCAAGTTAACCTCCCTATGCCTCAGTTTCCTCAACTGTAAAATGGAGATAATAATATCTACCTCATAGGGTTACAATGAAAATTGAATGACTGAATTTCTGTAAAGGGCTTGGAGGAGTAGCTAGCAAATGCTCAATGTTTATTATTTTAGAGTCATATAAATAATTTTATCCCTATAAAACATTAACTGAATGCAAATACAGTCATGTGATAAGTGTTGAATTTACATAGATGATTTCGTAGTTGACTGTTCGAAGAACAGTCTCTCTAATGTGCCATGGAATATACACACACACGGTTAAACTGACCGCCCATGAAGCTGCAAGAACCATAATGGCGTGGAGATTAGGCTTTTTGAGATAAAATTTTAATTGTAATCCAGTATGATTTCCCAAAAATGAAAATCAAGGTCCATAGAAATTAGGTGGCTTTCCCAAAGAATCATAAATTAGTGGAAAATCTAACACTTGAATTCAGGTCTTCTGGCTTTCTGTACATGTAGAAGGCTCATATAAACAATTCATAATTTAGAGGCAGTATGTTTTGGACATTGTATTAATATGAATAGAATAAATATTTCAAAAAAAGGCGGAGTGTATATAAAAAGGCAAAATGCAACTATGTTTTCTACAATAGATGAATTTTAAATTCAAAATCACAAATTGATAATAAAAATATGTAAAGGAGAATTTTATGCAACAAAACCCCAAGTTAGAGTGGCTATATTACTATTAGATAAAAGAAGCTTTAAGATTTAAGTAACATTACTACTAACAATTACTAATAATACTCTTACTACTTGGAAAAGTATTTCAGTAGATGCTATTTCAAAGGTATATAAATGGCAAATAATTACATTAAATGCTGTCACTAGTTATTAGGGAATTGAAAACTAATTCAATAATAAGATACTACTTACTACACACGCACACTAGCATGGCTGATTTAAAAAAAAACACACATGACAATATCAAGTATTGATAACGATATGGAGCAATTGGAATTCTCAGACACGATTAGTGGGAATTTAAAATGTGACATTCGCTTTGGAAAAGAAGTTGGTAGGTTCTTGCAAACACACGTTTACTGTATAACCTAGCAATTCCACTTATAGGTATTTACCCAAGAAAAATGAAAACCTATTGTCACACCACACTATTAGTTGGTGAATGCATAAGAAAATGTGGTATAAGCCACACAATTAAAAGGAAAAAACTGAAAATAATGGCAAATCTAAAACTTTAATACTAAATGAAAAGAGCCAGACACAAAATGTAACATAATGTACGATTTCACTAGTATAATATTTCTATAAAAGGCAAAACTGTTAAGAACAAAAAGATCAGTTGTTGCCTAAGGCAGGAGGGCTTGGAACAGGGATTAACTGTAGCCTCTCATGAAGGAAGTTTTTGTGATAATAGAAGTATTCTAAAATTGGATTATGGTGATGATTGTACACCATATAAATTTAGTAATACACATTGATATGTACACAAAAACTAATAGAATGACTTATATAAATTATACTTCAATACATCTGATAAAATTTGCATTATTCATTATTGTTAAAAATATCACATAAATGATATTGTATCTTCTTAGTGTATAAAAACAGGAAACATCTGTTATCTATATGTGTCATTACTGGTGATGTAACTTTGATCAGAGTTTTTGCTATTTCACCACAATAAAGTTTTAATACTTTTTAATTTGTAATTAATAAATATTTTTCAGGGGGATACTATGAGATTATGCAAATATTCTATTCTTATTATATCTTAACCCACTAATTTTAGCAACTATGGATGATTCTTGCCTGTAACAATCATTGCTATGCCAAAGGTGACTTAATATTTCCATTATTCCTTCTACATTTATTCATTGGAATTCTACCGTGTAGAAGAGCTATTCCTCTCCTATCTTTATTCAAATACTTATTTATATCAGTATAAATTCATGGATATTTTATTCCATAGATTTTAATTTTTTGCTCAAATTATCTCAAATCTGACCACAGTAAACTTTTTCAAGTTGGTTCTTATGTCTTTAAAAACATGCCCACCCCCAATCTTTTATTTGAATTACTTTTTAAAAATTTTTCTGGCACCACAAATTTTCCAGGCTCATCTTCCACTTTCCATGCCTTAACCCCAGAATCAGACATTTTTCTGAAGAACCTAGTACCTTTTATTGGAAAATGGTAATTAGAAACCAATATATGTATGCCAGGTGTGCTTATTGCTACAAGGTGTCCTTTTATCTATGCTCTCTCTGTGGTTAGGGCTAGGAACTATATGTATAACTCTGTACTAGTGTTATTCCTGGTTGTCCAGAGAAACAGAACCAATAGATGATATATATGTATACATATATATGTATGTGTGTGTGTGTGTGTGTGTACACACAGAGTGAGAAGGAAAGAGAGAGGAAGGGAGAGGTTTATTTTAAAGAATTTAAATAACTGGCTCATGTAATTTTGGGGTCTGGCAAGTTCAGAATCTGGAGGGCAGGCCATGCGACTGGAGATCTGGGAAGAGTTAAGGTTGCAACTCAAGTCTGAAGGCAGTCTACAGACAGAATTTCTTCCTAGGGGGACCTCACTTCTTTTCTCTTAAGGCCTTGGACTGATGAGATGAGGCTTATTCACATTATAGAGGGAAATCTAGTTTAATCAAAGTCTATTGATTTAATAGTTAATCACATCTAAAAATACCTCCACAGCAACATCTAGACCTGGACACCAAAACCTAGCCAAGCTGACACATAAAAAATTAACTATCACAATATACCATACTATACCACATCTATAGATCGATCCTTACCTTTCTCTCTTCTCTTTCCATTTCTCCTTCAAAAACTACCTCACTAAGATCTTAAGTTCCTTGAATCCACCCAGTCTTTTTTTTTCTTTCTGTGTTCTCCTTGTTGAACTTTCCAAGCTGATTTATTTATTTTCTTCCATGCCTAACAAGCTACTCTCCAACTCTGGGTCACTTTTACTTTATCATTTCTCTGCTCTCAGTGTATGGCTGGTAATGAATAAAAATAGATTCCTTGTATCTAATAAAATTTCCTGCTATCAGTTTTCTATTAAATCCCTAAGAAATTCTCTTATTCCACTCTTATTAATTTCCTACTTCTTTTCTATAGCCATTTTATAAATTTTTATTCTTTTTTATTTCAGCATATTATACACCAAATCCCTAACAATATCACTTCCTTCATCCCTCTTTGAAGTAAATGTAAGGCTTATCGTCTCTTGCTTGAAATCACTGAAAATCCACTAATTAATGTTTGGACTCTTCCTGACCCTGGCATTCAAGTTCTTGCATGACTATTCCCCAACTTCTAATTCTAGCCACATATTTCGCCCTAATATGAATCTCATTCTTCATAAAAGCTGAATCATCAGTTGTTCCTCAAGTAATGATCTTGCCCTATGACAGAGCTGGTGGAGTGCCTTGCAGTAAAATGTTTATTGGACACTTTCTAGATGAATGAATGAATAAATACATTTCTTCTTAAATCTACTCTTTTTTCTCAAACTTTTAAAATCAAACCCATCCTTTAAGGGATCAGCTCAAATTCATTTTATGCTTTTATGTCTAACCTGTGCAGATTTGCCTGCCTGTCTGCAGTACTTAATTTTTTTGTTTCACTCATCCAGTCCATAATATCTCCTACCTTTTGGGAAAACCCTTATGCCAACCTCCATTATAAATAAGCTTCCTGTCTGATTTATGCAGGAACTGCATCACAATTGTACTACTTAGAATCTCATTAGAGTCGTGCTTCACACAGTGTCATTGAGAGACAGCTGGTCTCAGCAGGATAAATACATGGTTGGAGTGATAGAAGAATAGAAAAGTGAAAAATAAATGTCATCAGTAGATTCCTGATAGCGTACCATGTATTTGTCTTTAGTCAATCACCTCTACTCATTCTATTAAGTACCCTAAAACATTTTCTAAAAATAAACACCCCTCTTTAGGCTCAAGCTGTTACATTAGTCAGAGAAATTCAGAATTAAACATACACACACACACACATACAATGAAATATAATTTTATTTTAAATAACAGAAGAAAAAGGATAAATTTTATTGAAAAAGAGAAAAAAATATAAGATTTAGTTGACTGATTTTTCCTTTAAAAAAAGTATTTAAAGAAGGGACAAGAGGGGACACCCTAAGTAATTTTTGTATAACAATGCTACTGATTCAGCTCTTCAAATGAAAACATGAATGACCCAAGCATGACAAAACAGAATCTAGCAAAACAATTCCACAGGTATAAAAGAATTCTACCTTTACAAGAAAACCATAAAATAAGAAAAAAGTTTAAAAACTTTAAAAAGTATCAAATATCTTCTTTTAAACCATGACAAATTTGTCCCCAGGGGATGATTCATCAACATGAGACTACTAGCAGAAGTTAGTGGCCAGTACCTAAAGTTCTCAATAAAATTCACATGATTACATTGAGGAGAAGTGAGTAAAAAGGGATTTAGTGCTTATTGCTTCTTCTCCTCCTGCTCCCTGGCCCCAAATAGTAGTCTCTCATTATTTTAAAGGAAACTTAATTTTCTCTTTTAAGTTAAATTTTAAATACATACAAAACTTCCTGTCCTATTTTTTTAGAATTCTATAGGATTCTTCTATTAATCTATTTCCAAGTGAGATACCATAATATCACTTTTAGCTTTGCTTTTTTTCTTGGTCCAAGCTGTGAAATCACAGCCCAGGTATAACCTTAGCTGCTGCATCCCCTCATTATTTGGGAACTCTGTTTGGGGAAACAGTTAGCTTTTCATGCAAGTGGCATATTCTGAATTATTAATATTTCACAGAATAATTTGACTTTCCACTTTCATCCAGGGATGATTTGTTATGGTAATAATTCAATCAGATGATAACTCATTGAATTAGCCAAATTAGACTTACCCCATTTAATGTCCTTTGGCTTCGAACAGAGAAATACTTATTATATTATGATTTTAAAAGTCACCAAGTTAAAAATAATTTAAAGATAATCTGTTAACCAAATTTTTCTTAAATATAATCTGTTAACCAGACAGAAACATTTTTATAAATAATCTGTTAACCAGACAGACACATCTGTTTTGATTACAAACACAGTTTACACAGATGAGCAACGGAGATTAAAATGGGACCAAAGATTATTGAAATCTTAACTGAAATTTGATTTTGATATTTAAATCCCAAGCTATGGATGATTCTGGAACTGGATCAAGGAATATACAAGGTCAGCTTGAATGATCATATAGTGCCAGAAAGTCAGAAAGTACTAGGAACAGAACAAATCAAACAAAATAAAAAGATGTAGGGAAGATACACAAGAGCCAACTAAAAGAGGTTCCAATGGCCAAAGCTGGTGCAATTTGAACAGAATAGACAATATTGCATTTGCTTACAAAATAAAAATCCACAAATCTATAGTGACAGAAATAAATGATTGGATGAATAAATAAATGGAAGGAAATGATGAACCTCCCATGCAGAAATATTCTAAATAATTCTAATATCTCTAATAATGTACAGTCATCCCACTCAATAAGGTGGAATACAACCCACCATGCCTCCAGTCTTTTTGTATAGACTGCATATAGTGTCTTCTTTCCAAATAGTTCAGTATGGAAATGGGGGAAAAAGAGTAACTTCACAATGGAGAAATTTAACATACACTACCTCATCTAGCATATCATATTTACCAGTGTGCTCTTCCTCTCCCAAATCCATAGCCCCTGTCTAATCATAAAGAAAAACATCAGACAAATCCAGATAGAGGGACATGCAACAAAATATCTTACCAGCACTCCTCACAACTGTCAAGGCCAATCAAACAAGGAAAGTCTGAGAAACTATCAGAGCCAAGAGAAGACTAAAGAGACATGAAAACTAAATGTAATGCGGTGTCCTAAATGGTATCCTGGAACAGAAAAAGGGCATTACCTAAAATAAGAAAATCTGAATAAAGTTAATAATTACATATCAATATTGCTTCATTATTTGTGACAAATGTATCCTATTAATATAAGTTGTTAATATGAGAAATTGGATAGAGAGTATATGGAAACTCTATGTTTGAAAATTTTCTATAAATCTGAAAGTATTCTAAAATAAAATTTGTTTTTTTTAAAAAAGCAAAACGTCATGTTTAATTTTGAATACATCTTGGATGGGATGCTTATATGCTGTAGCACAGTCATCAACTATAATACATTTTGAAAGAAGATTCCACATACTTTTCAGATGCATCGGCCTTAACCACAGGGTGGATGAAGAGTAATGATCGGACAGATAACTCCAAAAGGTTGTTAATACCACAAAACATTTCCTCAAGAAATCTGTAGTTTGCTCACAGCTTAGTAGTAACTTCAGATTTTATGATGATATAGGGTGGCTATTAATTTAGTAATAAAAGCAAATCTCCTGAGCTTGATCTTGCACAATCTTTTCATCATCTTTAGACCAACACCATGCCTTCTGAGTAAATGGGCCATTTAGTTACTTGCCCAATCCTCTGTGTCTTCCACACTGTTGAACACAAACGCAGTCGCCAATTCTATTAGCATGACAGGATCAAATCAGCATTTCAAAATTTATTTGTACGATCAAAGCCTCAAATTGGAAGAACTGTAGGTTCCATATGAAACTAATATCCCCTTGAAGGAGCTGCTGGAAAGATCTGATCCAATTATAACATAAGTCAAGTTCCCAGGCTTTCACAGTAGCTAGATTGTCCTTCAAGTAGAGGAGCCAAATACAACCGTCTTGCCTTGGCAACATCATCACTTGGACTGTCTGTCTTTTACTTTGAGACAGCATGGACTATTGAACTGCTTGAAGATTTTGGGACCGCACTTACGAAATAGTTTTGGTAGCACTTATGTGTATTGGGACTATGAAAATGATTCTGTGTTTAAAACTGGAAAGCAATTTCATTTAACCCTGAACAATTCATATTCCAGTTGTTTTTTTCTAACATTGAATAAGTCATGTGAACATAAAGAAAGTCTATGTGTTTACATTATTTGAATGCGATGGGAAAATGAAAAATCATTACTTACCACAGGCCAACTGATCATTTGCAATAATTCTCAATGATGGGAAAAATGAGAGAATGTCTTTGTGAGTCATTTAGAAATTATTATATATATATATTATTTTTGTAGAACAAGAATTTCAAATTCTATAAAGTTGTCTTGATTGATGGAACTATGCACAAAATAGAGTGAAAAGGAATTATAGTTTAAAAGTCATTGAGAAAAGTTGTTGAAAGATACAGATACTGAGTTGCAACAAAGCCACACTGATTTCCAGTCTCAGTTCTTTCACTGCCTTTTTAGGAATATTTAATATGTAGAAATCACCTTTTTCCTCTCGGTTCTCCTGTGTGACCAAAAATAATTATAATTTTTCTATCTTTGGATATAAATCATGTGCCTCACTTTGTCTACTTTAAGGTACATGTACTATATTATACCCATAAAATATTTTCTTAATATAACTGGAAAGAAACAGGAAGAATAAATTGGAGACTTGCTATTACATTCATAGTCACGGAACTTGGGAGTCAAAGAAAATCCCAGAAGTTCCCAGGAATCACAGAAAGGGATTGACTCACATATGTCAGGAATCATTTTGCCTTCTGGAAAATATTCATTTTTCTATTTAGAAGCTCTAGAGCCAAACTAAAGAAAGCCAGCACCCTGAGTAATATAGGTTGCACTTGGAGGTGGGGTGGGGGCGTTATTTTTGTGCTAAGTAAGGATGCATTGGTCAGAAGTGAGATTTTGAAGTTATATTATAATGTCCCGGAATGTAAACTAAGCTATTACATTCATACATGTTCAATTTTAACAAAGATATATTTTCCTCACTTCCTCCCTCCACCCAATTTCCATTTTCCACCAATATTTGTGGGGAAAAATAGATCTAGTTTCCTAGTTTTTACGTTAATGTAGACTCTACAACAACCCTCTCCTCTAGCCTACTTTTCTTAATTAAAGGAAGGTGGGATTAAGTGGATGTGGTCAACACAAAAATGGAGAAAATATAGACATGGGAGACAGGGCTTTCCTGTGACAAATGTGGTTTAATTGCTGGTTCCCAGTGTAGCAGAAAAGGCCTGGAACATGAATCAAAATGCATGATGACTGACTCCAGAGTGCCACCAGCAGCCTGGAATTTGCTATTTTTAAGAATGTCTTCAACTAGAAAATTCTATCCTCTTATCATCCAATCTCTTTCTATTCCCTGACTTTTGTCATTCTTAATTTTTTATTGAGGCTCTGAAATACAGTTGTTTTAAACAAATATCTTGGATTTACATTAGCTTCGGTTCATTAAGTTAACATTATTCTTTTGATTTAGAAATAATTACAGAACAGTAATTTTTCCGTGTATACAACGTTCACTCCTCAGTTTCTCATTAATTCAAAGAACATGAATTGTCTTCTCCATGTAAGGCACTATGGGGCACAAAAGATGAATAAAATCCAGAATTATTGCTTTCATAGCTGAGAGTCAGAAAAAAACAAAAACTTGAGCAAATAAAAACGAGTGTGACAAGCAGTGGTATGCTGGTGAAGTCAAATGCTCTGTTCTCTGGGGGAAAGGGGAATCCCTGGTTTGTACTGTTTGCTAATTTTCATGGCATAAATATTCCCACCATGGTCAATTTTCAAGGTACTAGTGTGATGTCACTGGAATGTGGAGTTGAGAAGAGATGCATGTAATTGGCTCTTATCAGCTGGCTCCATTACATCACTGAATGAGGGAAGAGGTGTGCCTTCATACTATAGGTACACTGTGTAGGTGGCCAGAAGAGACACATCTGACCCTATGTGTTAGGTCAGGGAAAGACAGCAGAATAAGGAATCCTTGAGTTGATATTTAAAGGACAAGTAGGCATCAGTCGAGTGGACAAAGCAGAGAAGAGTATTTCAGGCAGAGGGAACAGCATGTGCAAAGTAAGGAGGAATGACTTCTTTTGGAACAGAAGCCAGCAAAGATTTTTCTTAAAGGGCCAGATAGTTTAATAGTAGGCTTTGAGGGTGAAGAGAAAAAAAAAATCTGGATGTTATTTAGGGACTCATATAACTATAAAATATGACCACTTGAAAATGTAACAAACAGCTTGTGGGCTGTAAAGGAAAAAACAGACAACTGACTAGATTTGGCCCTTGGGTTGTAGCTTGCTGACCTCTGTTCCAAAAGAAGATACAGGCAAATTACACTAAAGCCTTCCTTCTACA
This sequence comes from Avahi laniger, assembly GCA_963575035.1. Taxonomy (NCBI): domain Eukaryota; kingdom Metazoa; phylum Chordata; class Mammalia; order Primates; family Indriidae; genus Avahi; species Avahi laniger. Next base: position 11,001 of record CAUYSK010100246.1, read on the forward strand.
GAATGGGTGTGTTTTTCTCATTCTCTTATAAAATGTATAACAGAGCCAACAAGTCCACCTAACAGACTTCTGGAAATAGCATTTTATTTGGCTTGACCTCACACTCCCTGATCCAGCAGAATTAAGGAGGGTTAGTGAGCAACATCTAGTGAATAAAATTCTCCTCATTCATTTTATGTACCAGAATACACATTGCAGCATATTGGATGCTCTGATGCTCTCACCAAGTCAGGAGGAGAATGGAGTTCAGAAATTCTTTTAACAGCCCATGTTTGTGAATGTACTTAAGTCATCACTGTTACATAAAGTGTACTGATAGGAATATTCGGATTCTTCAATAAGACTAACTAAGCTTGAAAACAAGTAAGTTCTTGGTATAATGTTGGAACAAAAGCATTCGTTAACATTAATCTTTCTTAGATAGTCTTAGAGGATCATCTTTTCCAGGTTTTAGCATTTAGAAAAGATATATTAATGAAAGCTTTACATGTGCTATATTCTCAAAAGATCTGACTGTCTGTCCTTATAACTAAAAAGAAACGTATCTTGTGGTGCCAGAAAATAAGTGCCCAGAAAGGATGGGCACCTGTCAGCAGGGCACAGAAGCCAAGCTGAAAATGTTCTCAATGGCCCAAACTGGAACAAGTTAGGTAAAAAAATGAATAAAATATTATTGAGTTACAATTGCAGTTTAAAATTAATACCCCATAAAAATATCAATGAATTAATATTTAGATAAACAAATTGAAGAGAAGAGCTAGCTCTTCCTTACAGAAGAAAAATGATTATAATTGTAGAAGAAATGAGGCAAATGGAAGAATCACCATTAGAACACAATAATTATTGCAAGCAAAATCTACCAATGGGTGCTAAAATTAGTGGACAAAAGTTTGAGAAAAACGGTATTTGCATAAGCTCAAAGTATTTCGCCTAAGATATATACAGATTACAAATGAGACACGTGGCAGATACCACCTTAATGAGTGATCAAGGTTAACATCACCAGAAGTAAGTCATGTCAACAGTTCATACCCCCTCTATGGTACACTGAGAAGATCGCATCACTTCTGTGTTACTCTTGCCAAAATGGACAACCTCAAGCTAATCATGAGAAAAAAACCTCAAACAAAGCCAAATCATGGAACATTCTACCTGACCAGTACTCTTCACATGTGTAACACAAGGAAATACTGATAAACTGACACGTACTGAAACAGATTTAGAAAACAAGACCACTAAATGCATTATTGTAGCCTGGACTGGATCCAGGAACAAAAAAAGGACACTAATAACACACACATAAAATAACAAACAAAAAACTGGCCTATACTCTAAAGTCTATAGTTTAATTAATGTATTCTATCAATGTTAAGTTTATGGTTTTGTTAATTTACTGTGGTTAATCAAGATATTAACACAGGGGAACTCTGTTCAAGGGTATACTAAAATACGCTGCTATTTTTGCAACTGTTCTTTAAGTCAAAATAATTTAAAATGAAAAGGTAAAAAAATGAGAAACAGAGGCTGAAATAACATTTTTTATTGATAGCATATTTCCCTTTCCTGGGCCCTATTTGGAGTTTTCCCATTCATTTTACTTCCTACAGGTCAGTAAGGACCATAGCTTAATACATAGGAAGGTATAATGGAATTGAATCCATTCTCCAACCTACTTAAGGCAAAGATTAGAGCCTCTATTGCGAACGAATGAACATCTAGGCCAAGACTAATTTTATAAACTTCTAGGAATTATCCAGAGAAGGAAATATAATTATCCTTATTTTGTAGTCAGTGATATTGAGGCACTAAAATATAAACTCCATGAGGATGAAGATTTTTGTCTTCTTTGGTTGCTGTCATATCTTTAGCTTATAACATATTTCACAGCATATGATATACATTCAATAAATATTTAATAGTTTGAAATGAATGAATGAATGAATGAGCTTTAAAGACATTAAGCAACTTACTCAAACAGCTGGAAAATGGAAAGCCAGGTTTTTACCTAGAAATGTCTGATCTCAGAGGACAAACACTTATCCACTGTGCTAGACAACATAGGTCTGGAGATCCGGAAGAGGGGAAAAGTTGCAATACATTTTTGTGGTCACTGGTCACTTATACCAGTCAACCCATAAAAGATGTGAGAACCAGAAAATATGGAGACCGTTAGTCCAACTGTTGCAAAACTTGTTTTTGTTCATTTGTTCAAATAATTAAAAAGTGAATACATCTAGAAATTTCTTAGCAGACCAGGGCTGCAAGTCAGAATGATACAAAAATACATCCTGAGAAATGGCATACAAAGCACTACAGTGGTATGGCTTCTACTTTCAACAGTAGGAGGACATTGCTGATGGTTTTGGCTAAATTTGATTCACCTTCCATGGAGTAGTTTTGCAGAATTTTCCCCAAGTATTTGGCTGAGTTTATTTGAATTTGTTTCAAAGGTTGAGCTTGAATAATATTTTCATTTCTTTACCACAGAACGTGACAATTAATTTAAATCACATCTCATATTTTAGCATTGTAGCACCTTTGGGACTAGACATTTTATTTCTGTGCTACTTTGAAAAAGAATCTATTACAGATTGAAGGCCTGAGTAATATAGTTGAAAGAGCTCTGGACTGAAAGTCAGAATAAAGAGTTCTAGGGCTGGCTCCATTATTAACTAGCTGTGAGACTTCCAGCAAGCAATTCAAAACATATCTTGAGACTCAGTTTCTGCACCCATAAAAAGGGAACAATAATTTCTTGGCCATTTTACAACAAAGCTGTTTTCAAAATAAAATGATAAAATGTATGTGGTTATGTCTCACGAATTCTAAAGCATTCTACCCAAGTTTGCTTTGAAAGTGAGAACTCAGAAAAATAGCATATTTGTAAAAGGAAGTAATTATAAATCCTTTTGTAAAATATCTTTTATGTTCGTAACTTGTGACTAGTTTGCTTTATATATTTCTTCTATTTTTTTCTATTTAATTCCTCAAATTTGTTCTTTCTGCACTGTTATCATCAATATTTATAGTACATTAATGCTTCAAAATTTTATATAATATTCTAGTTCATAACTGTTTCTAAATGATTGTTATTTATAAATAGTAAGACAATATCTTTAATTGGAAACCTTTTGCATTTTTTAAGGATATAGCCTTTTAAGATTGTATGATAGACTATATTCTAGTTAAACATTAATTTCCAGATAGTCTTTAGGGTACTGAATAAAACAGCAGCAAAATCAATAGCGTTTAAATAATCCATTAATTTGAACTGTTTAGCCAATTCAACCTTTAAAAAGTGGCCTATTGATAACTATAGTTGCCATGCTGTACATTAGCTCTCCAGAACTTACTCATTTTGCATAAATGAAACTATGTGCCCTTTGACCAACATGTCCCCAGTTTCCTCAGCCCGTGAACACTGGCAACCACCATTCTACTTTGGGCTGTGTTGTATACTTGAAATTTGCTAAGAGGGTAGATCTTAAATGTTTTCACCACACATACACAGAAAGATAACAATGTGAAGTGATGGATATGTTAACTATTATAGCATGATTGTGGTCATCATTTCTTTCACAGCATATAGGTATATCTAAACATGAAGTTTTACATCTTAAATATATATCATTTCTACTTGTCCAAAATACCTCAATAAAGCTGAAGAAAAGGACTATTGGTAAGTGTCATAAAAATAAGACTAACTCAGATGTCTTGGGCTCAAATGCCACCAGGGAACAGGCGACATGAATGAGCCAAGGAGGCAGAACAGGGGGCCTACAGCCTTGTCGGTAGAATGCAAGGGATCTACAGATGAAGGCAGTCACTTACTTCCAGCTGAGTGCTGCCACTGGATGATGAATGCAAAACTCAGCCTTCAAAGATTTATGACCCTTCAAAAGAAATTGAGAATTGGATTTTCAGTGAAATCTTAAATATTTTAAAGTTACAACTGAGTCAAATTTTTATAAAATTATATGGGCCAAATAAAATGGTCCTCAGAGTCACCGGTTTGGAATTTCTGTTATTTTTCTCACCACTATTGATCCATTGCCTTGGGTTACAAAGAAGTTCTTTAGACAGAGGTGTGTCTTGGTTTAAGAAAGTCTTATACAAAAAAAGCTATAATACTGGAATCCTGCATCATTGGCATTAGAAAAGGAATTTTTATAAAATAACTCAATTTAGGAAAATAAATAGCTGGCTATTTGGCTGCATTTAAAATACAACTAAATCTATAAAAATGCAAAAATAATGCACAATCCTTCTATATTACATACTCCACATGCCTGCCTGCCTTTCTGTGTACTCAGAAGCTCTTAGAATTTATTAAGCTAAACAGTACATTAAAGAGAATAAACTTCACCTTGGTAAATCCCTACGACATTCTCTACCCATCACGAACATCCCTCAATTTTCAGTGATCCATATAACTAGTTTTGACTGTAAACAAACAATGAATAGCTGTGTCTTCTGACTTCTGTTTGGCATAACTTCAACAAAGAATGTCTCCCTGTTCAATAGAGAGAACCCTAATGGTGATTTTTCAAGCCACGTGACACTGGCTTCCCACTCATTTCTCATCCATGGGAGCTCTCCCAAGATTTCCAGTGTTGAAGGTAATGTACTTTTTTCAAGCCCCTCCTTTTAGTCTCCTCCCACCCCCACCTTCCTACCATCTCAGGAACTTACTCTTACATTTTCCTTCACCAGTCCTCTCCCACTAGCCACCCTCCAACCAAATGCATTATCCCAACTCACTGATAAATGAAAAATGAAAAGTAGCTCCTCCTTTTAAAACCAGTTAGAAACGCCTGTCTTAATGTTTGCCTGAATCTTTGCTTTCATATTCCAAATGTTCCAGAGCTGGCAAACCCTTTTGGTTAAGTAATAGACAACAATATAACATTCCAAAAGGGAGTCAGAAAACCCAGACAATCTAGGACAACCCAGCTAAACAGTGGACCCTTTTTGTCCAGCCCAAATAGCCCTCCCCTAAATGGAGAACCTCTTGCACATCTAAAATAGCTATATAATAGGATATGCATTGCTATTACTTAAATTGGCATTTTATTTTATTCCTTCTCCTCTCGTAAAGTCTTATATTAAATAGATGACAAGTAGAAGCCTGTAGTTATACCTAGAGCCCAAAGCTCTACTAACAGGACTTGAACTCAGAGTGAAGAAGTCAAATAATTTTTTCAGTCTGTGAGTAGCTGTCATTATTAGCCTCATTTTAGGAAAAGCAACTGAAACACAACAAGGTTAACTTGAACAAGATCCAACAATTTAAAATTTTGGATCTAGGATTAAAACCCTGGTTCTCTTTCTCCAGAGCCCTTGACCTTAATCCCTGTGCTTATGGTGGGCTCTGTAATGCTCAGTTTTATATTCCTTTATAAAATTCCTGATTCTCAGAATGTGCTTCTGCTTCGAATTTGAAATGAGCCATTGGTACTGGTCTGAGACTGAAACCCTTTCTCACTACATACATATTTCATTGTGTATGTATTTTTCCAGTTCTGTTCTTGAGGCTGAGAATCTCAGATTTTGATATTCAATACAGTGATGAGCTATTTTTTAATCCTTTCACAGGCAACTGCTTAAAAGAAAAGCTGTCATTAAAAGATCTTTTATTTTTAAATAATATCAGAAGAGATTATTCAGACTAAAATTACTGGAACACTCATAGAGTAAAAGAAGAAAAAGACACTGAGAGAAGAGAGAGTCTTCAACAACACTCTCCGAGCCATTCTACTGAGCTCTCTAAACGGACTGTCCCAGCCTGAGTCCTCCCTCTCCAGCCCTAGGCTGGGAAAGCTTCTGAGGATAGTGGGGCCTGTGCCATTACTCGAGGGAGCTCTCGGTCTCTACCAAAGGGACTCTGGTTACCTCATGGAGACTAAGTATCCTCATGGGTTGTGTTTCATGTCCCTGAGACATCAGAGAAAGTCTTCCCATGAGCTCCCTGTACCATCAAAGCCTGTTTCTCTGTTCTGTTCTCAGCAACACTCATTATGAGGAATCTGAACAACATTTAGGCCTACTGACCAATAACAACATTAGATTTCATCCAGGTCCCTGGATGAGTTCCCTGGACTCTAAGCCTCCGTATTCATCTTCATAACCATATCCTGTTTCTCTCCCACCAGATTCGCACCTCTAGCAGCCGTGGTCAGCCTCCTGACCTTCCCAAATGTAGAATCCGCCCCACATAACATTGGTCCTAAATCCGTGTGAGAGACAACAGAATGATGCAATTCTATATCTTCATGACTCCTGTTCACCTATCCTTTCCTCAATAGCATATCATTATGTTCTGGACAAACTGTAATGAAAAATAAAATGACTAAACCAGGTTGATGGTCCTCACCTTTTTCTTCTTTGTGCCTGGGGCTGTCTCTGGGATCTGTAAATAAAGAAGGAAAGGGAGAGTGTGGTAGATGCAAGATACAAATTTCTCTAGTAAATTTATAGTTATACAATACTTCCAGGAAAAAAATAGTCTCTGTTACTCTCATTTACTTATAAATTTGAATTATACAATAAAATGTTGTCTAATAAAATCCTTGTTGGGAATTATTTTTTACATATAAATTGCTGTTTTGAAAATGGCATTTTTAACATAGTTAAGAGATATCAGAATCATTGCATCCTCTTAAGTCATATGAATTCTCTATGTAAATATCTTTACCCCATTAGTTGATTTACAAATTTTGTTATAAATCATTCTAAGCTAAACTGAAGGCAAGTCCTTATTGAAAGTATCAAAAACTCTCAATTTGTAAGATTTTACTGCATTTCTAAATCCTATTTCCCATCTCTGAGTATTGTACCTTATGCACATGAACAGTTTGATGTTCTCTTTGATATTAGCCATTGGCATTTTCAGGAAAAAAAAAATTTCATTCCATTTTTACTGTCTTAAGGAGATACAATCCAATTTTACTTTTTGCCTTCCTAACAATGCAAAGAAATCTTAAAAGTTCTATCAAGAAAATGTTTACTGCCTATTTCCAATTCAAATGGAAATAGCTTTCACTTTTGATCTTGTAGGAAAACCTGGGCAAGTGATGAAGTACAATACTTTCTTTGTGTTGGACTAGGCTGCATAACTGTTACAGAATATGTTTGAGCAGTTGAGCTAAGAGACCAGAAGAGACTTTCCAGCCACATGTTTAAAAGAACAGGCAGCAAAAAATGGCTTAAGTCAATTATAACCCTCCTTTCAGAACCATCTTGTGGGACGGATACTACTATTATCCAGATACTTCTATCTAGCAGTCAGCCAACTCTCCTCTTAACTGGCTATGTTTTTGAAATCTACTTACTCTTGAGACTGACCATAAAATCAACACACTGACAAAGCAACAATTTTAAATTCCAAACATGCACAAAACCCAGAACCATAATTACCTCAACTCTAAGCCCAGTGGGAAAGTGAAGCATGTCACCTCCTATGTTTTATTCAGAGCTGGAGACCCTGTCAGTACTTTACAAATGCCAAATAAATCCTTAGAACAAAATCCTCAGATTTGAGGGCCAATGTTCCACCAGGGCAGAAATCAGACAGGGAGAAATCTGCCCTCAAAGAAAATGCACATCCTAGACTTGATGTTCAAAGAAAATGCACATCCTAGACTTGATGTTCACTTTGGGGTGAGCCAGGGGCCAGTCAGAGAAGGAAATAAGGACATCACTCCACGTGACTATGGCCCTCGAAAGAATGGCTAGTTCATACAACTTGCAGACATGTGGTGCTTGAGCTAAGCACAAACTGAGATATAGCTGACTAAAGTCTCAGTTAGATAATTGAAGACTTACAGCTCTAAAGCTCAGTTCTTAGGAGACTATTGAAGACAAGTCAGTTTTTAATCACCCCCAACAACCTCAGAAAGAAGAAATTACTTAACACTGAGTCAAATAGATACTGTTTTTTAAATAGGTTTTCATACTAGAGACATTATTTTGCAATATTACAAAAACATGGTAGAAATTGTTGAGAATAAAAAGACCATCAAATCTATACAACAGTAATTAAATAAGCCAGCGAGTATGTAACTGAAAAATGTCAGGTAAATGACTATTCACACAAATGTATTCTATGAATTTTTTTTCGACAAATAAGTATCAATTTCCTATCATGCACCAAGCACTATGGTAAAGGCACTGTGCATACTATGACAAACAAAAAGAAAAAAACATGGCCTTATCCTCATGGAGCTTCCAGTATTATGGGGAAAACAGACATTATCAAACAAAATATTAGTGAATTTCTCATTAACAAATGATTCCTCCAGGCCCTAAAAAGGCTATGTGTTAAAAAGTTGCCTTCTGGACCAGATATGCTTTCATAGGTGTATTTCAATCCCTCAGGGATAAAGAAGAGGTATGCGTTTATATAGTACTGGATTACCTCTGCCACAAGAAAGGCCTGTTTAGGCACATGGTGACTTGGTCTTGGAAGTAGGGGCAGTTTCCTTATCATCGACCTCTTAAATAAAACTCAGCACCTAGTGTAAACTCTGCTGATACAAGTTACCAAGGTGAAAAACACATGGCAAGTCCTCTGTGGTTCTGGCAGCAGGAGCTACACATATTTGGCCTCCAAGGCAGGCTTTGATTGCAAATAAGAGGTTGGATTTTGGTTTCAGGAACTCTTTACCTCTTCCCCAGGACCAAGGGTACAGAAAGACACTACCAACTGTTTTCTAGCACCCTGCCAAGACAGTGCTAATAAGCTGAGCACTGAGCTCCCAATTATGGATCTACTTGCAGCAGTAAAACTTCAAATAAATTCATTGTGATAGGCACAGTTATTGGTGATCTCAGTTGAGATACAGGTATAAGTTTCAGTAACTCTGTGACACAGACTACTGATTTACAATAATACCTAAATTTTCTCTACGGTATCTTACATAAAAGGAAAAGATTCATTCTTTACTTACTACAACTGTGTGGCCAACTCTATATGAATCAGAGTCATAATTTTCTGTTAATATGCCCTTTTTAAAAGGATGGAACAATGAAAAACAATTCTGGGTTCAAAGATAGCAAATCTTATTTTGAAAAAAATATTGAAATTTTAATCAATTATATTTACAACCAAAATTGCAGTGAATAATGATATGCAGCTTCCTTGGTGTTCATATATGCATGTTTGTATGTGGATGCATAGATGGACATATGTGTGTGCACATCAACACATTTAAAGTTGGCATATAGTGAGAAAAATCAATTGTCTAATAGTTATGCATAATAAATTCCAAGGTAACTGCTCCTACCATTAAACTGGAGTAAGAACGTGCTACATAACAAACTAAGTGTTGCCATTTTCTACAATCACTCACACAGAGGTTTTTGATTCATTGCAGATTCTGAATTATTGAGAAAAAAATGGCAGTTAATTACCTCTAACACCTATGCAGGAACACCTGGGGGAAAAGAAAAGGACTATGAAATTAGCACTCTGTGACTGGGTTAAATATATCATTTTAGTTCAATAGAATTGACTATCACAAGCCAAACTCAGGTTATAAAGAATTAATTTCTTTTTTATGCCAAAGTGCCTTTATTTGATTCATCAATTCCTTAATGCGCCCTGACTTTTATTGATTTTGTTCCTGAACAAGGTCTACTGCCAAAAGCTGAGTTGCACTTAGGTCTTTCCAACATAGTTTTATGAATAAACCAGAACATTCAATAACCCCTTCTTTCTACAATTGTAAAATGGTTTTTTCATTGTATTCTAGTAAGTTGATATAACATAGAGCCTATTTTTACTCCCCACTCCCCAGGAGAATATTCAATTATTGAGAGAGAAAGAAAATATTTTATAACATTTCGTGTACAGATAAAATGATGTTTGGTTGAAAATATTTGAATTGTGCATTGATCTTAACCATAAAGTACCAGAATGAATAGCAGGTTATGAATTACTTAATACAGCTTCTTACATTTATGGGAAGCTGTGCTACGAAACTGACAACTTTATTTCAGAGCCATATGTTCGTATGGTTCTCCATTCATTCATTAAACAAATTATTTATGGAGAGTATACCATGTGTCTAACACCATGACAGTTTCCAGGGACACAGTGCTGTGATAAAGGCAGACACGATTGATCTACCTGCATAAATTTTACCTTTCCTTCCAGAGAAAACTTGGGTCACTGTCATTATCTGAGTTCTGTAGTAAAGTGGTTACAATTGGAGAATAAGGCAAACACACCCCTCCGCATATGTGGAACAACAAATGTCCAGAGTTTGTTTCTATCATCCTCGATGGGTAGAAAAAGACAGATTCTATAAGAAGCTTGAACTAAGTAACTTTTATTGAACCATCATTTAAATAACATTTTAATTAAGCCATTCTTTTATATGTGTGTGTATACTTCAAAATTTTTAGTAAATTTGCCAATTTATGTAACCAGCACCACAATCTTGTTTTAGAACCTTTCTATGGCCCCACTAAGATCCCTTGTGCCTGTTTACAGTTAATTCCTGTTCCCACCCCCAGCTCCAGGCAACCACTAATCTACTTTCTGTCTCTCTAAATGTGCCTTTTCTAGACATTTCATATAAATAGAATAATAGCAAAATATGTGGTCTTTCTGTGCCTGGTCAAGTCTTTCTTTTAAAACATAGCTTTTAAGTTCTTACTAAATTAGATTATTTAACAATTCACTCACGTACCTTATAAATCTAGAAACTCTCATTAGGCATAATTGGAAGGCTCTGGACTTTAAGTTTACATGTTAAGAAACAAAACAGTCCAGGCAGATCTTTTGTTTGGATGAGCAATTCATGGAAACTAGAGATAAACAGTTGTTTCTGTATATATTTATAAAGTGATTTAGTGTCTCAGCAATTTGCTTAGTAATGACCAATAAATTATATATTTTACAAAAAAATTCACTGTTGACTGCAGTCCTAGAATCTCATTAGATTGCATGTTTGAGTATAATTTGAGAAAGAAAATCTGAAAATCTTGATTTATCTTTTATGAAAGTTAGTGCATTGTTTTATATGTCAATGATATGCTGATAAATTCATTTTATTCCAATGTAATTAAGGTTTACTGAGCATCTTTCATGTGCTAAGCACAATATTTTATGTCAAAGATACAGCTGAATAACATGGTCTACTGATCAGAGAAAAAATAAAGGTTATTAGGTAAATATATTCATCAATTGCACACAATATTTTTTTCAAACTTGTCCCTCCCTCTCTCCCAGGTTAATCACCAAACATACTAATTGAAGCAAGAGGAAACAAAGCCTCTTTTGCTGTATATCACTCTTTCCTTGTAAGAAAGCAATCGAAACCCTACATGAGGTTTCTATTGGTAATATAGCCTGAAGAACAGCAAAAGAGATTAGTAAAAGTAGATGATTTCTCTTTAACCATGTAAAGCACTAAATAGGGAGATCCAGTATACGTGAGAAATTAAGGACCATTAAAATAAGAATTCCCAATTTAAAAGGCTATAAGAGAAAACAAAATGGGTTCTATGTAGATCGCACAATAAGAAGAGTATAGAGAAGTTTATTTCAGCACAATTACTGCTATTGAAGTAGTTAGGAGACATATTAAATTTATGAGTTGGACAAATTCATGACTACTAATGATATCTGTAGCAGTGAAGGTAATGATAAGGAAAAGAGAATTACAGACATTATAGTACTATTGGATTGTGGCCAAATGACCAGAGAAGTAGTTTATTGTAGGCAAAAAAACTCTACTAAAGTATGCAACAGAGGTCAGTTTTGTAATAGATCAGACTAAATTTCTCAGGATAGTTTTCTTTAAAAGTAAATTAAAAAAACCCAAAACACTTAAGGCCTAATGGCCTAAATTAGTTCTTGCAGACGACTTCTAATTCAGACGCAGGTTCCTTAGGGTCCTGGCAGTCTGAGCAGTTGTCTTTATCACTAATTACTGCTGGATACTGGTAAAATCAACCTAGATGGGGCTGAGCACTTTGCTTCACGAATTCTTAGGGGATCTTGATACTTCACCTCCACACCCTCAAATTTTCTAGAAGTAGTATTTATCCAAGTTGAGAAACTAGAGAACTCTTCTGGTTTTTCTGATTGTTCTGATTTAGGAGGCCAGATTCATTTTACATAAACTTATATGCAATTTCACAAAAACATATGCCCTTCAGTTTAGGGAGGTCTCTTTAACACAGATCACTTCAAATAATCCCTTTTGTTTGGTAAAGAAATAAAGTACCTTGCACTTTGAAGACCTATATCTTTACATTGGTCAGATCATCTATCTTACCCTCAAACATGTGATGAAAAACAGTATTTCAAGCCTCCCCACTCTTATACAGAAAAAACATAAGAAAGTGAAATAGTTGAGAGCTTAGAAGGAGAATAAAATACAATTCAATCATTGATTCAATTGTTCATTACTTTTTGTCTATGTAGTTATGAATGAATGCATGGGACAAATATTCAACCAAATGTTGATAAAGAAAGTCAAGTTTAATCCTTTATTCCCTCTGGGGGTGGCCAAATTCTCCAAATTGTTCCTCCAAACTAGCGACACAATGCAGCTGGGGATGCAAGAGCAAATTCCAGGCTTTCTCCTGAAATTGCAGATATTTGAGAACCTTAACTTTAGAAATAACACTACATCAAAATTTATCAGTAAACAAGAAACTCATTTGGATAACACAGACTTTGAAATTTCCATGTCTCACGTCTGACTCTCAAAAGGTAAATGCTGATTTGGAAGGTTTGTGAAATTACTCTGGGGGAGGGAAAAGAAAAAAAAAAAAAACCTCAGCTGTGGTCTTTCACAGCCTGCCTCTTGGCTGACTCATGCCCCATTTCAAACATCAGACTTTTCACAAGCTTTAGTCCATATTCTATAAGATATTTTATGAAAATGTATTTTTACAAAATATTTTCTAGCCTCCATCCCAAACATGTGGCAACAGATACAATTGAATCAGGCTGTAAAATCTCCTGCAGTTACTAACAATTCTCATACCACATCAACCTTTCCTAAAGTGGCAGGCAGACTTGGCCTCATTTATCTGTGATTTTTTTTTCCCCCTCTTTCTCTGTTTCATCACAAAATTTAGAAATAAAGGCATACTTACAAAATATTGAGGAGCTAGCCAGAGGCCGTTTTTCTAAATAGTTATTTTCATTAAGGTTTTGTTTGCAATCCACAAGTAGTGAGTTAAAAAATTACCATGTTTGTTTTTTAAAATACATATTATAACAATAATGGTAATATAACCACATAACAAAGTTTGTTAAGCAAACAAGGGGAAAAATATCCATAAAACACTATCCCAGCTATCTACTAGCAACTATCATGATTTTAGAGTATTATTCCCTATCTTTTTCAGATGCATACTTTTAAATATCTATAATTATAATGTATACAAAATCTTCATCCCTTTTTTTGTCCCCTAATTTTAGTTCATAAGCTTTTTTCCATGTTGGTATATCATCCATCATATTAATGGTTGAAGCATACGCATGTAGTTGATACATCATGATTTAATTAACCACTTGGTTATCATCAGACACATAAATGTTTTCAATTTTGGCAATTATAAATACAGTTAGTCACGTGTCACTTAATGATAGGATACATTCTGAGAAATGTGTCAACAGGTGATTTTGGAATTATGTGAATATCATAGAATGTACTTACACAAACCTAGATGGAATACTCTACTACACACCTAGGCTATCCGGTATAACCTATTGCTTCTAGGCTACAAACCTATACAACATGTTATGGTACTGAATACTATATGCAACTGTAACACAGTGGTAAGTGTTTGGTTATCTAAATATATCTAAGCATAGAAAAGGTACAGTAAAAATACTTCATTATAATCATATAGGACCACTCTCATATATGTGGCCCGTTGTTGACCAAAACATCGTTATGCGGTGCGTGACTATAGTGTTTTTTCTAAACATCTGTTATTTCCTCATAATAGATAACCAGATATGGAATGACTGGATTATGATATTGGTTGCATAAATATATTGTCAAATTGGTTTCCCCAAAATTATACTTCTTGTTCATACCATGAACGGTAAATGAAAGTACCAAGTTGGCATTGTTTACTATTTATCTATTACTGTGATTAAGCAGTTGTAAAATTATTGTTCAAGGGTATCATTATTCATACTTCCTAAACTACTAATGAGATAGAGTGTTTCTTAATTTTTTCTTTATTATTTCCCCTTTTGTGAATAGACCAGAACTCCTTTTCTTGTTATTTTATGAATGCAATGAAAAACAAATTACTATTTTATTTCAACTAAGTTACTAGATGGTTGAATATTGTCTGACAATATTAAAAACTCTTTTTGGACTAGACTTTAAAATAATTAGTCCTCTTTTCTTTTATACCAGGGCAAGATCTATCCTTGAGGGACTCCTTAATCACAGGTTCATAAAAGACTTGGCTAAAAATAATAACAAAATAAAATAAAACAAATTGGTTAAAATCTCAGGATCATGACCCTGTATGTGTTGTGGACCATGTAGATATTCTACAAATGAACTGGACTAGTGACAAAACAACTCATTGTTCATATACCTAAAAGATGAAATGCATTTAGATGTACTAAATTTACATTCAAATGATGAACCAGTAGTTGTGTTCCTATGTGTACTTCGGCTGTGTATAAAGTTCAGTTTGAAATCAAGAAACAAAACATTTGCCTATCTGAACATAAATGATAACCCAGTGCTTTTGGAAGGATTCTATTATCACAACTACATAGTGAATTGAATTTCCCAACAACATTTCATAGAAATTCATGATAAGAAGGAATTATATTATTTCAATAGCATGAAAACATTTCTGGTCAAGTATTAAATGATAGTGTATAACCTTCTTCATAAATTTTAATTTGCTCATTATTGTCTTTGAAAAATACACATAATCTACAATGAACTAAGTAACTGGGTCATTATACTTTGGCCTAAGGAACTGGAGCCAAAATATAATCCTGTGCATTCAGAGGGGCCTCTTTTCCAAACCTGAAATGCTAAACAAGTTTTTAAAAAATCCAGTCTAAATGAGCAGTTGGTAAAGCAATCAGGCTTTCACATTGGAACAAGCAACAAACATATGTAACGACCTTAGCATTTCTCCTTTGATTTATAGCAGTCTTGGAAAGAAGCTTAACAAGGTGGCACAGAGTTTCAAGAGCAGTTGCAGTCAATTTATTGTCAAAGTTGTTAAAGATGTTAATTAGATTAGGAATTTGCTGAGGCCCTTATTCCTTGTAGAAAGAAGAGTGTTTCTCGTGTTTCTCTTTAAAATTCAGCTTTGTGGCATAAAAACACAGGAAAGAAGAAATCCTACACTCAAGGAAATTGTAGGGTCCCATTGAATTCCATAAAATTGTAAAAATTCCAATAATAACAGTTACAAAAGAGCCAAGAAAGTACCAGACCTGTTTTTAAAAATAATATACTCCGATTCCTGCATTGTTTGATGTATATAAGACAAGATGTGGGCAGATCATGGATGGTATATCTAGGAGGCCTGAGGTCGAGGAATGGAAATCATATCAGGGAACAAATCAAAGCATGCACTGAGACAAAACAAAGAGTTTTTGGGAAAACAATAGGCAGGGCCTTTTACTCCCGTGCAATAAACATCACTCTGCATGTCATTTTAATACTCTGGACAAATGTTTTAATAGTGAGCTGTTGTGTAGGCATTGAAAGGTTATTAGACACTTTTTTAAAACACAATTCCTTTGCAGTAGTCTATTCCAGAAATATGTTTCATCTTAAATTAAATTAAACAAAAGAAAATATAAAACAGTACAGTAAATTACCAACTCACGCCAAAAAACAACATGAATAGAAAACTCTCTAAGCAATCTAACTGGGAAGGTTAAAAACAAGACTGCTATTCAATTAATGGGTTCTACGTGACAAGTAGAATATTAGGATTATTATGTAATAGTAATATCAGTAAAAAGATTAAGTTATAATCATTGAGATCCATGGTTGGAGGCAATTTTCCTAAAATTATTTTAGGTAAATCTAGGTAAGCTTGTCTTTGGAAATAGAAAAGGTTCCTTGCTGCATGGTCCAAGGAAACTAACTAGATTAGATACTTATTCAAAGATGAGAGTCCTGAAAAGAAAATCCGTTTATTCTTATTACAAAGTAACTGATCTTTTGGGGGAAAGCACTTCAGACTTTGTAAACCACCTTTTTAGCCTGTTTAGAGGATAGTTTTCAGTCATTTAAAAGGATAACGGTGAGCCCCTTACAGTGTGTGATCTTAGACTTTCTATTGCCCACCACTTCTAAGACCAATCATGTGAAGCGGGTAGGGTTAAGCTGAGAATCAAGTAGATTTCAACAATGTCCTAAGCACTGGAAAGGGGATAAAGCTGCTTTCAGCTGTGAGTTTTTAAAAAATATTTAGAATCTATTTAAAAAGCCCCAAAGTGATGGCTCCTTTTAAATACAGCTAAAATGTTTTCCAATAATTCCACACCATGCATAGTGCCATAGACTTAATGTGTTTGTCCCTCCAAAATTCATGTTGAAGACTTCACCTCCAGTGTGGCTGAATTTGGAAATGGGGCCTCTAAGGAAGTAATTAAGATTAAGTGAGGTCATAAGAATGGAGCCCTGATCCAAGAGGATTAGTGACCTTATACAAAGAGACAATAGAGAGCTTTGTTCCTTCTTTCTCTGTGCACATGCATGGAGGAAAGGATCTGCAAGGACACAGTGAGGAGGCAGCTTTCCGCAATCCAGGGGGAGAGTCCTTGCCAGAAAGTGAATGGGCTAGTACCTTGATCATGAATCTTTGGCCTCCAGAATTGTGAGAAAATGAATGTCTATTGCTTAAGCCACCCAGTCTGTGGTATTTTGTTAAAGTAGCCCAAGCAGACTAATACAGATAGATTATGTAAGGGCATTAGCACAGCAAATATAAGGATTTTTCTATATTTAATTTTAAAAATTGTGATATCTATTTTGGGGAATCGCTAGTGAAAATCATAATTTTTCCATGTCTAGTTGTTACCGGGCACATTGGGCATACTCCAGAACAGCTATAATTTTTGACTTAAATCTATGGTGTCATTGTGTCTTGTAAAAATTTCTCATATTAATGGTATTCCTTTTTGCTTCTTCATCCCCCAGGTTTTTGAATTCTAGAACTCAGTAAATCTTTAAGTTCTTTGGTATTTCCTCAAGTTATTGTGTAATAAGGCAAGATATTGAATAAATCTTTCTATGCCTGCTAGCAACCTTTAAATATACCTAAAAGACATCAAGAGATTAACATCACATTGCACAATATTCAGTAATTTTATGGTATAATTTTTTATAACCTTTCTAATTTCAGTATAAATAACATAATTTACAATTTAAAATCCATATGTATAGTTATGATAATTGTCTCTGAAACATTTTTTAGACATGAACTAAATATCTAAGATTAGGTGGTAACCACAGTCTCAAGTATATGGAGTGTGATTTGAAAACAATTACATGTTTGAGAAGTCATTTTCTTCTTTATTTTATTATTTCTTATTATTTGGGTCAATGACAAAACGAAGATAGAAATGTAAAAAAAATTGAAATGAATGAAAATGGAGCCACAGTATATTAAAACCTCCAGAATACAGTAAAAGCAGTGCTAAGAGAGAAATTATAGTGTTAAATGCCTACATCAAAAAAATAGAAAGATCACACATTAACAACCTAATTTTGTACCTCAAGGAACTAGAAAAACAAGAATAAACCAAACCCAAAGCTAACAGAGAAAAAGAAATAGCAAAAAGCAAAGCAAAACTAAATGAAATTGAGACCAGAAAAACAATACAAAAGATCAAAGAAATAAGAAGTTGGTTTTTGAAAAGATAAACAAAACTGATAGACCACTAGCAAGATTAACCAAGAAAAGAGAGAATATCCAAATAAACATAATCAGAAATGAAAAAGCAGACATTATAACTTATACCACAGAAATACAAAAGATCATCAGAGACTGCCATGGACAACTATATGTTCTCAAACTAGAAAACCTCCAGGAAATGGATAAATTCCAGGAAACATTTAAACTCCCAAAATTGAACAAGGAAGAAATAGAAATCCTGAATAGACCAATAATGAATAGTGAGACTGATCATTAATTTAAAAATCTCCCCCCAAAAAAGCCCAGGACCAGATGGACTCACAACAAAATTCTATGAGATGTACAAAAAAGAACTGGCACCAATCCAAGAAATTAAGGAGAAGAGAATCCTACCTATCTCATTTTTCAAAGCCAGTACCACTCTGATACCAAAGCCACACAAGGACATGACAAAAAACAAAAGTACAGATCAATATCGTGTTGAAGACAGATGCAAAAATTCTTAACAAAATACTAGTAAACCAAATCCAGCAACACATCAAAAATATAAAACACCACGATCCAGTGATTTTTATATCAGGGATGCAAGGATGGTTCAATATACACAAATCAATAAATGTGATTCATTGTATAAACAGAATGAAGGACAAAAACCATGTGATCATCTCAATAGATGAAGAAAGAGCATTTGATAAAATTCAACATCCCTTCATGATAAAAACCTTCAACAAACTAGGCATAGAAGGAACATACTTCAAAATAATAATGACAAAATACAATAAATCCACAGCCAACATCATACTGAATGGGGAAAAGCTGAAAGAAATTCCCATAAGCACTCAAACAAGACAAGGATCCTACTTTGACCACTTCTCTTCAACATAGTACTGGAAGTCCTAGCCAGGGAAATCAGGCAAGAGAAAGAAATAAAGGGAATCTACATTGAAAAAGAGAAAATCAAGCTATCTCTGTTTAATGACAGTACATCTAGAAAATCCCACAGACTCCTCCAAAAGACTCTTAGATTTGATAAATGAATTCAGTAAAATTTCAGGATAAAAAAATCAACATATAAAAATCACCAGCATTTTTATACACCAATAAAGATCAAACTCAGAACAAATTTAAGAAGGCAATACCATTACAATAACTATGAAAAACCCTAGTAATATATTAATATTTAATTAAGGAAGTGAGAAATATGTACAAGAAAAACTGCAAAACACTGATGACAGAAATTGTAGATGACACAAACAAATGGAAAGACATCCCATGCTCATGGGTCAGAATTAATATCATTAAAATGACCATACTGACCAATGAAATCTTGCAGATTCAATGCAATACATATCAAATTATCCATGTTATTTTTCACAGAATTAGAAAAAAAAAATCATAAAATTCATATGAAACCAAAAAAGAGCCTGAATAGCCAAAGCAATCCTAAGCAAAAAGATCAAAGCTGGAGACTGATCCCAAATTATACTACAAGGCTGTAGTACCCAAAGCAGCATGGTACTGGTATCAAAATACATACATACATCAACAGAACAGAATAAAGAATCAAGAAACAAAGCCAAATATCTACAGCCAAGTGAAATTTGACAAAGTCAAATAAAATATGCAGTGGGAAAGGACATCTGTTTCAAAAGTGGGGCTGGGAAAATTGGATTGCCATATACAGAAGAATGAAACCTATCTCTCTCCATATATAAAAATCAACTCATGATGGATTAAAGATTTAAATGTAAGACCTGAAACTATTAAAATACTATGAGAAAACCTAGGAAAAACGCTTCTACACATTGGTCTAGGCAAGGAATTCATAACTAAGACCTCAAAATCACAGGCAATGAAAATAAAAATAGACAAATGGGACTTCATTAAACTAAAAAGCTTCTTTACAGCAAAAGAAATAATCAGCAGAGTGAACAATCTACAGAATGGGAGAAAATACTTGTAAACTATGCCTCCAACAGCAGACTGACATCCAGAATTTACAAGCAGCTCAACAATAAGAAAACCTCAAATAATCCCATTATAAAGCGGGCAAAGGACAAGAATAGACATTTTTCAAAATAAGACACACGAATGGCCAAAAAGCATATGAAAAAATGTTCAACATCAATAATCAGAGAAATGCAAATTAAAACCACAATGGTTTTATTCTAGTCAGAATAACTATTATTAAAATGTCAAAAAATATGTTTATGAGGATATGGAAAAAAAGAACGTTTATACACTTTTGGTGGGAATGTAGATTGTACAACCTCTATGGAAAACAGTATGGACATTCCTCAAAGAACTAAAAATAGAACTATCATTCACTCCAGCAATCCCTCTCCAGGGTATCTACCTAAAAGAAATTATATCAAAATGATACCTGTGCTCATATGTTTATTGCAGCACTATTCACAATAGCAAACATATGGAATCAACCTAAGTGTTTATTGACAGATGATTGGTATACATTTGTAATGGAGTGCTATTCAGCCATAAAAAATGAAATCATGTCATTGGCAACAACATGGATAACTGGAGCCCATTATTTTAAGTGAAACCACTCAGAAATAGAAAGTCAAATACTACACGTTCTCACTTGTAAATGGGAGTTAAATAACGTACAAGTGGATACAGGGTGTGGAATAAAGGATGTTGGAGTCTTGGATAGGTGGAAGGGTGAGAGAGGGATGAGGAATGGGAAATTACTTAATGGGTACAATGTGCATTATTTGGGTGATGGTTACTCTAAAAGCCCAGACTTTACCAATCAATACATCCATCTAACAAAACTGCACTTGAATCCCTTAAAATATAAATACAAAGAAAAATAATCGTCTGACCAGAACAGACACAAGATATTGGAAGTCAGAGGAAGAAGAAACCACTCCCAGCTGTTGTGATCAGGAAATTAATCATATATATATATATATATATATATATTTCCTATGTACTTTTGCCTACATGACTTTTATTGTGATAAAATGCTCTCCGTATACTCTAAAAAAAAGAAGTTAAAGATATTCAGGATTCAGGGACCAAATTATCTCAGCATCTACACTTTAAAATTATATAAAATAATATCAAATAAATATAGATATTTCTGATCCCAATGTGAGTGGTAAATTTATAAGGAAATTCATCAGAAAGTGGATGGGCTGGTAGGGAGATATGATAATGCTCGTTATTCTTTTGAGACTTTTTGATGAAAGAAGAAAATGCTTTTCCTTTGTATTTGAAAATATTTGCTCATTATCAAAAAAGAAAGAAAATCTGAGTCACAAATTTATCTGTATTGTTTATTCACAATCATGAACCATAGTAGATTGTTTGAGTTATAATGGTTTGAGTACTTCTCATTTTTCCCAACTGGATTTTATGTTCCCTGAAGGCAGAAACCACAAATGTATGGTTCTCAGTTTTAGCCAATTATTCTGTTTTGCTCAACTCTTCTTTTTCTTTCCTTGGGTAATTTCCTCTGCATTCTCCTCAAGAACTATGCCATTACTTCTCTAATCTTTTCAAATCTTCCATTTGTGCTTGTCTACCTTCACTCTCCACAGATATCTTGTCCTACTTAACAGAAAAGAATAGAGGTTATTATGCAAGAACTCCCTAAACTATCTTCTTCTAGTCTTCACTACAAATATCAATGAAAAAAAAAACATAAGATAAAATTAAATATGCTTGGAAAATATTAATAATCATATAATATGTTTCCATTTATGCTCATTTCTGGGCATAATTATTAATAGTGCTTCTTCTCATTCTCAAAAGTATCCTAGCTATCATAATAAGGGTGAATAAAAAGACAGACTTGAAAGACAACCAAAATGAGAACAAATTACATGAATATATATAAAATAATGCAAGATTAAATAATAGAAGACATATAAATTTCAGATTACAAAATATAGATGATTCTTAAAAACAATGTAAATAGCTTAGAAACAACAATCCACTGTATGGGTATATAGAATTTTCCAGATCATAAAAAGTGAATTTGGGAGCCGAGACATTGCAAAAAATGTTCAAGCAAAACTAGTGTACTAAGTTCAATGACACACACACATGCAAACACTCCAGAAAAATTATTAGATTTCAAAATAAAAGAATTCTAGCATCCAGAAGGAAGAAAAGAGGTTATAGTTGACATAAAATCTAATCAGTCTCATATTTCTCCTTCATGACAATAAACATTCTGTAATGCAAAGAAAAACTTTCTTCAAAGATTTGACAGGAGAGGGAATTATGACCCAATGATTTTATTGTGTTATAAAGGCATCCTCAGATTTATAAGGTTTTAGAAAATGTACCAGCATAGTATTTTTTCCTTCCAAGTTTTCTATGTGGTCAGATGACTCAATCAAGAGCAAAATCCAAGAATTGGGGAGTTGCAGTAGAAATGCACTCACAGTGAATATTAAAACAAGCTAAAGATCAGAAATGAGGTAAAAGTGAGAAAATAAACACTTTAACACTAACTTGAGCCAGAAACTTTCCATTTTTACAAAACACCACACAGAATTTGTCTGGTTGCATAGGCCCGCATTATTAATATAATCTGGAGCTAGTATTTATACCCAGATCTCTCAGCTTTCAAAAGGCAAGAGGAAATTAAATAATTATTTTTGAGAGAGAGTTTGACCCAATGCCTATATAATTGTCACCATGCCATCAAAACAGAATACAAATGAGAAAACAGAAATGTTCATAGTAGATAATCTAGTAGGCATATACACAAGATTTGCAATGTTAGGTTAAATAAATGAAGACAAGCAAAAGAAAAAAATGTAGACCAAAAAAGAGTAACAGCTTTTGCTTACAAAATGAGTTTTAAATTTATTTTCATTTTTAATTTAATAATTATATAATTGGTGATTATGTACATTTGCATATTATTGATGTTATCATTAATAAAATTAAAATCACAATAAACTTCAATTAAGTCAATCAAAAAGATAAAATAAACAAGCAGTCCACATAGGAAAATATAGCAAAAGAAAAGGAAAAAAAACGGTGAAAAAAATAAATGGCAGCCTTGATAATTTCTAATTGAATTGATCATATTGTTATAATCCTTTCTTTACTTGACATCTCATTTAGAAGCTTATATTCTCTTATCTCTTTGGTTGCTCTTTTTTAGCCTCCTTTGCCAATTTTGCTTTTTATACTCAACTATTAAATGTAGGATATCGCAGTCCATTCAGGATGCCATAACAAAATATCTTAGACTGGGTGACTTATAAACAACAGACTTTTATTTCTCACAGTTCTGGAGGCTGGGAAGTCTAGTATCAAGGCATATTTCCTTTCTGGTGAGGGCCCACTTTCTGGCTCATAGATGTCAACTTCTTGCTAGGTCCTCACATGATGGAAGGGGCTACCTAACTTTATGTGGTCTCTCATAAAGGTACTAATTGCATTCATGAGGGCTCCATCCTATGACCTAATCACTTCCCAAAGGCCCACCTCCTAATACCATCACCTTGGGAGTTATATGAATTTTGGTAAAAACAAACATTCACCATTGGAGAACATCAAGGCTTAGCCCAAGGCCCATTTATCTCCTTTACTTTCTCTTCTTTAAAAATATTATTCATTTCTATTTACTGTATCTGTCAATGACCCTTGCTTTTATGTCTCCTGACATACAAATCTGTCTACTCAGCATTGATTCTTTAAAATTTCCCAGGACCCTCAAACTCAATATGCTATAGACTGAATACCTTCTATCCTCACCTCCTCAAATGAAGGTTCTCCTCCAGTGTTCATAATCTCAATAAAAGTCATCACCATCCCCTCAGTTGCTCAGGTTACAACTGTAAAATGATCCTGGACTTTTATCTCTTCTCGAACACTATCCTTCTACCCCATCAATTCCAATTAATCCTGTCAGTTCTATTTCCTCTAAATCTAGGTGTATCCATTCAACTCCAAATGGCCAAAACTCTCTTAGTTCAGGTCATGACCATGAGTCATTCCAGTTCATGCAAAATTCCAGCTGGGCTCCCCATATTTCCTCCAAACCATTCTCCATTAAAGTTGAATTTTTAAAAATGTAAATGTCAAGATGCCATCCTATTTAAAATTCTTTCTGTAGTTATTAAATAGAATCACCATATGTCTCCACTTATGCTCATTTCCAGGCATAATTATTAATAGTGCTTCCTCTCATTCTCAAAAGTATCCCAGCTTACATGATAAATTATATGGTCACTTTTCTTATCAGGGATATTCTGAACTGACCAGCTTCCCTGTCTTCCTCTCCAGACTCACCTCTTCTACTCTCCATCTTGCCTTCTACACTGTAGCCATGGTAAACTTTCTCTCTCCCCACTTCCTGCTCCTCTCCTCCCTCCCCATCACTCTCCCCCAATTCTCTCCTTCCTCCTTTCCCTCCCCCATTCTTTTCCTCCACCCAACCTTTCTCTCTTCTTTTTGGCTCTGGCTAGTTACCTTTTAACACTTAAAAACAAAACATTTCACCTCATTTTTCACTGGGTGACTCCTACTTATCCTCCGTATTGTAGAGGGAAAAAAAAGTCCCTTGCTTTAATTTCCTGTGTCCTTAGATTGAGTCAGAAGGTCCTTCTGTCTTTTACAACATATATTATCTCCCGTCAGTAACACTTAGAACAGTTTTTTGTGTCATAACAATGTACTATGATTTTGTTTTTTGCCTGTAATTCTCAGTGAAATATAAAAGACATCAGGACTGGGCTATCTTGCTCCTCATTCCATCCCTAGTTCTTGAACAGTTAACAACAATTAATGAATATTTCTAAAAGTCATAAAAATGTAAGTACATTGTTGAAAGTCATAAAAGAATTAAAAGAATACCAGTCATCACAACTTATATTATCGTTCAAAACTCTTTCTTGTATATAAGTGAATTCTTTTTCCCATTGGCTTAAAGTGTTTAACTAAAAAGTCTGAATCTTTCGAAGGAGAAGAATATTTAAAGAAAAAGCAATATATTATGTGCTTAGAGTAGTCTAAATATTTTGCTTCTCATTGGATATATTCCTATACTTAAATATCTTTAAGGTAATCTGCTTCTGCAGTAGACCTCCAAATCTTGAAAGGCTTGAAAATAAGCCTTAGAAAATGCAGCTGCCTAGTGTTGGCAACCCGGCCCACTCACTATTCTTCATCTCTTCCCTTTTTTTCCCAAGCAGCTGTAGGTGTTGTCTCATAGGACTTCCTTTCATCCCCGTTTCCTTTCATGCTCATCTTTTCTAAATTCTGTTTTTGCTAACAATCACAGGCTGAAAGTATTTTGTGGAGATGTGTGCATTTGTTCATTGGCTAGGCTTCCAAGGCATACAAGGACTTGTCAAACATATATATTGGGAGGCTAATTATGGCCACTGAGTTGCTATGAAATCCTCTCCTCCTCTGTCTCTAAATCCAGTCTATCCTCTAGTTCAGATTTCAGTGTGCTATTTCACCCTCCTGCCCCTTCCTTCTGTGGCTGGGGTGTTAAGTGTTGATGAGATAATTCTTGGATCAGATCCAAGGAGTGCTTTAAAAATTTAATGTATGGGGCTAATGAATAATGATCTCACGCTGTGTATGAACCAGAGTACTTGAGTGTGTCATGTTACTGAATTACCCTTAGGTAACCATGACTCTGTCTGGGTGGTCATTGGTAGTGAAGGAAGGTGAAGGGTATCTCTGATTATGTGTGTGGTGAAGTGAGATGAGGGCAAGAGGGAGGTGGTCTGCTGCATCACTCCCAACATATTTATAACATTAATTGGCCTATCACTTACACAATTTTTATATGTCTATGTGAAAGCATTTTATTTTATATGTACATAGTTCACTGCTCCTCAAACTGCTAGAATTTCTATTAAAATTTAATATAGGTTTAGTAGCTGTGTGGCTTTCAAAACAAAAAAGGATTATAAAATTTCTAATATTTTTCAAGCTTATCCAAATATCTGCAAAATTCATTTGGAAAGAAATTCCATTAATAATCCATTATTACTTTGAATGGAATGTATGTATAAGATGAACTCTTTAGGGGAAACAATGATACTGAAAAGTGGAGTTAATATGATTGAAAGGCCCTATAACAATAATTGAAGATTTCTCCACTTATTAAACAGTTCTGTGGGTCCAAGGGATTAGGAGAGGTCTGAATAAAAAATGTAAAAGGAAATATTTTTATAATTCAAAATTGTATACAGAATCCTCACAATATAAATCACTGAGTCCAATCCATTGTCTTTCCATTTGGGTATACTCCTGTACAAAAAAATTAAAATTACAAGTCTATCCAATGAAACACTGATGCCAAGTACACAGGTAGAGCCCAAACCCAGGAATCTTGACTATTGTCTAATGTACTATTATTTATTATTTTAATAAACTTTTATTTGCTACCCTGACATACAAGAGCTTAATAATGAGGAGTAGGACACAGCTCTTGTCTAAAAGAGCTCACCTTCTCATGAGGGAGACAGACAGATATAGTAATATTCCAATAGGGCATATGTAATATTAGGCACAAATACTGAGAATTATAGGTGAACAGAGGATATACAAAAAAATCCAATCTGGGTGTTCAGGGAAGGCTTCATGTTGGAGGAGACACATGCATGAGCAAAGATTTAAAGGTGTAAACAACACGTGGCCTGCCATGATGCACAAGCAATTAGCGATGAATGGATAGGCTGAAGAAAGGGAAAGATAACAGAGGATCTTTCATGGCATGACGAAGGGCTAAGACTTTATTCTGTACTGATTGGGAGCCATTGATAGATTTTGAGCAGAAAAGAAAGGCACAGAGGACTGTGAGGTCATGTTACAGTCCATCGGCTCATTGTGTAGCACTGAGTTAAGAGATTATTGCAATGATCCAGGTGAGAGATGATAAGGGCTTGAACTAGGATGACAACAGTAAGGATGTAGAAGATAGGGAAGACTAAAAAAAGTTTTTTGGGGAAAATGGCTAGAATTTAGAATTGGCTATGAGAGTGAGAATGATGGGGAAGTTAAGGATGACTCCAAATTTGTGACTTGGTGGATAGTAAACTACCAATTGAGATAGAACATACCAAAAAAGCAGGACACTTATTTAAGAAGGAGCTTCTGAATTCACACTTATTCAGGTTGAGTTTGAGGTGCTTGTGGAAATGTCCAGGCAAAATTCAATAAGATTGCTGAATGAAACTTTCTAATAGGAAGTTAAACAGGTCCATGTGATATAAATTAAAGAGCTGGGAGTTATTGGCATGAGGGTGGCTTCTAAAACTTTTAAATTATATAAGATCACTAGGAAAAGAATCCTGAAAAACTCCAACACATATGAAACAGATGGAAGAAAAAGAAGCTGAGACTAAACATGAAAGGAAAACCATATTGCCACTTTTCTGTGACGACTTCATAAATACATGGATAAATATGAAGTCAATTACCCAACTTTAGACTTTATTTAAAATATGTTTAATCCATGTGTCTCAGTTCTAAAATATGTAATGCAATTAGCAAGTTGCTGACTTTGTGAAAGGATTTTATGCTTATATGGAGTTCTGAACTGAATATACTTTTGATAGAACTACTTGTTGATGCTTTTTAGGAGAATGATACTTCATAGATCACAGCCCTGGGTACATGCATCTAACACTTCCTGGGTTTAGAAATAATTCTCTATGTGTATAAAAAGAACTAAGATTTTTTTTTCATTAAAAGTTGTACTTTCTTCTCTTTACAGAAAAATCCAAAATGAAATTAGAAGAATATTGCAGTATGAAGAAACCAAGTTATCACTAAAATAAATGGAGAAAAAGAATTTAACAATGCTTTCACAGCTGAATATTTAATTCCATAGAGAGATGATGTCTCTGATTACAAAAAGATAATGATTCAGATTGTATGAGAAGGGAATTTGATTTCCAAGAAAAGTTGTTCCTTGAGAATGGGAAAATTGCAAATTTTGTGAAAAACACAATGTTTTTTTGTTTTTTTGTTTTTTTTTTTTTTAGACAGAGTCTCCCTGTGTTGCCCGGGCTAGAATGCCATGGTGTCATCCTAGCTCACAGCAACCTCAAACTCCTGGGCTCAAGCAATCCTCCTGCCTCAGCCTCCAGAGTAGCTGGGACTACAGGCATGCGCCACCATGTCCAGCTAATTTTTTCTATATATTTTTAGTTGTTCAATTAATTTCTTTCTATTTTTTAGTAGAGATGGGGTCTCGCTCTTGCTCAGGCTTGTTTTGAACTCCTGAGCTCAAACAATCCGCCCACCTCGACCTCCCAGAGAGCTAGGATTACAGGCGTGAGCCACCGCGCCCGGCCAAAACACAATGTTTTAAGTGTCTTCTAATAAGGGGTTTCTTACAATGAGATAGAAAGGACATACTTCTTCCTTGAATTATTTAAGTATAGATGTTACTTGCACAATAGATATTTTAATAAGATTTGAGCATTCTAGGTAGAGGAAAGACCAGGAAGCTCTCAGGAAAATACATCACAGATGGCCATAAATTACCACTAGAATCTGAGGATAGGAGTTTTGTCTGTTTTGTTCTCTGATATATCCTAAGCACTTAAAGAGTTTGATATCTAGTAGGCACTCCATGAATTTTTATTGACTGAATGGTCAAATCATGCATTTACATGCACTTATATGTGGGTATTATGGAATTTTGAAATATTTTTATTTGTAAAATTTTACTAATATGAAGACAGCTTGTTTTGTGATGGGCAAAGACAATTTCAGTGCAATAAGGTGAAGGAGGACAAGGAGAAAGGTTGTTTCTACGAGTTCAACTTTTTTTAGATTAAACATGTGAGATCATGGAGTATTTGTCTTTTTCTGCCCGACTTATTTCATTAACATGATGTCCTCCAGGTTCATCCATGTTGTTGCAAATTTCCTTTCACTTTTAGGGCTGAATAATATTTTAGTAAGCGTAAATATCACATTTTCTTTATCTATTCATCTGTCGATGAATACATAGGTTGATTCCATAACTTGGCTCTTATGAACTGTTGCAATGAACATGGGAGTGTGTATATCTACTCACAATACTGATTTCTTATCCTTTTGTTATATACCCAGAAATGTGATTCCTGAATCATAAAGTATTTCTATTTTCAATTTTCCAATGAGCTTCCATATTGTTTTTTATCGTGGCTGTACCAATTTACATTCCCACCAACAGTATAGAAAGGTTCTCATTTTTTCACATCCTCACTAATACTTATTATCTCTTATCTTTTTGATAAAAAACATTTTAACAGGTATAAGGTGATATCTCACTGTGGGTTTGATTTACATTTCCCTGATGATTAATGATATTGAGCAGCTTTTCATACCTGCTGGCCATTTGTATGTCTTTTGAAAAATGTCTATTCTGGCCTTTTGCCCCTTTAATTAGGTAATTTATTTTCTTTCTATTGAGTTGACTTCCTCAAATATTTTGGATATTAACCTCTTATCACATGTATGGTTTGCAAATATTTTCTTCCATTTCATAAATTGTCCCTGAGCCTTAAAATGTACTGTACATATTCCTAAACCATTCCAAACTTGCAATCTTAAGCAGAATTTGTCTACTATACAAAGCAGTATAGGGAACTCTTCATGAGTTTGGGTTACAGATAGGATTTCTAATTAGAAAAAGCCACTGCTTCTGATTGTATTAATAGAAGGTAATAGACTGGCTACCTAGATCATCAGATATGTCTGTTTCTACCTTGGTAATTGAAACTTTGCTGTTGAGTAAGACTATGTCCCTTGGCGTTGCGCTGGTTTTGGATCTGGTCAATTAAAGGATTGTTTATTTAATTTCCTGAATGCACACCTGCGATATCATGAAGGCATCACAGATATAACTTAGGAAGTATGAATGATATTTGTGCTTTATCTCACAAAGTCCATTTAAAAGATTTCAAATTTACCAGTTCTTTGCACTCCTGCCTCTTTCAGTCTGTCTTCTTCACTCTGACGAAGAACAATGTGCACAGAAGTTAGACTGACTTTTACAAAGGACCCCAGTGCTGTTGTGGATGGGGGAGAAAAGTAAACATTAAACAAACAAAACCAAAGCAATGATTTGTTACCATTTAAAAATCTGCTGGATTCGCCAGAGTGGCAGTGCAGCTTCATATGCAAACACAAGTCTCTTTTAAGAACAATCTTTGTGTCTGAACAGAAAGTATTTTGTCTTCTCAGGCAGGAAACCTAATGCAGGGCTTACCCAGAGATATATTTTCCACCATGTGGCCAGGACAATAAACATGGGGCTTTTGATCTGTGTGGCAATAGTGGCTGAGCTGGAGTTCTAAAAGGAGAAAAATGGGAAACAAATCTGCCAGGGGTGAGTGTGAGCCCTTGGGGTACTTTTGCATGTCTAAAGTTCACCAAGGAAAGCCAGAGAAATTTCAAATAAACATGTCTAAAGGGGTCATAAAAATCCTCACCAGTGTGATAGCTTAAATCCCAATGTCAAAACACAGAAATGCATGGCCTACATCACATGAAACTTCTGTAGCCCCAGGTTTATAAATTAAAGTTCTTTCAAACTCCTATTTTTACAAGCATAAATTTATAAATGCCCCCTCTTCCCTAACACCATCTTCATACTATCAATAACATCAAAATTATCTTTCCGTCACTGTAGGTAGAATAATTTTGTAACTAAAATCAGAACAAAGAGGACACTTACAATGAATCTTTTCTAATTTTCATTAGGACACAGTGCATGCCATTGTCATAATATAGGTGTCCTTTTAACTTGCTGCTTTAAAACCCTGTTCTAGAAATCATTGCAATTTATTATTTTACATGCTACCTTCGTTTTCAAATCAAAATGCCAAAGTGAAGCACAGTTTATTTCTGCACTGTTGAAATAGAGTGCTGTTATTAGGAAATGTGAGTGGTTTGAAGTGGGACTCCCTGTGGAGTTAACTTGGCAGAGTTTGAGTTCCTGGCTCAACCTAATATTAAAAGTGAGTCATCAGTTTACCCACACAGCAGGGTCTTCACTTTGTACTTCTCAATCTGAGCAACTCAGCAGTGGGTCCAAAGAGTCAAAATTCGTTTCTATAATTAATAATCAAGTGAAAGAAATCTTGTTTGAGAATTATTTTATTATTCATAAATTCCTCAGTGTTATTGTCTGATAAGTAATAAGACACAAATCAAATCTACCTTATAGAAAGTTAGTTTGCATATTCAGTGCGATTTATCTCTAGAAGAGGCCAAAGGTGTCTCTGTTCACATGAAAGTGAGTTTTTTCCCTTTACATTCATCAAGAGAAATTTTAAAGGCAAAAGTTTTATGCACCTCTGTTCCTTTGTTAGCCGATATTGTTAGAAGGAAACTTCAGTAATTATTTTATACTCATAAAGACACATAGGAGAACTATCATGACTTTTTAATACTGCTAGATTTAATAAAGGACAAAGACAAAATGTATTAAAGATTATTTCCTCACTTTAAGAATTAATAGATGAGTGTAATTTATTTTTCCTTTTATTTCATATACTAAATGTAAAAGATAAGCATTATTTTTAATCCAGATTCAATAAACACTAATTTTTCAATACAGCCTTAAAATCTCTTGATGAAACATCAATATATTCCGCTCCTTACTAACTAGAGTATTTCTATTCAAGATGAAATATAGTTTAATTATCTTAAAAATATATAATAGTAGGCCGAGGCGGGTGGATCGCTCAAGGTCAGGAGTTCGAGACCAGCCTGAGCAAGAGCGAGACCCCGTCTCTACTAAAAAATAGAAAGAAATGATATGGACAACTAAAAAAATATATATATAGAAAAAATTAGCCAGGCATGGTGGCGCATGCCTGTAGTCCCAGCTACTCGGGAGGCTGAGGCAGAAGGATTGTTTGAGCCCCGGAGTTTAAGGTTGCTGTGAGCTAGGCTGATGCCATGGCACTCACTCTAGCCTGGGCAACACAGTGAGACTCTGTCTCAAAAAAAAAAAAAAAAAAAAAATATATATATATATAATAGTGACTATTTTTTAAAGATTGGTATAAGATAAGTTACTGGTAGTAGAAAAAAAAAAAACTGCACAACCTTAAGTTTTTGTTCACACGTTACACGTACATATAAACTCCCACATCCATACATGTATGTATTTAAGCCACATTTTCTTAGAATAGCAGAGAAAGTCCTTCATAAATGAGATCTCATCTGCATTTCCATCCTTGGCTTTCACCATTTGCAGTTATGAATTCCACATACAGAGACCTAATCCTGAACAAGCTTTTTTACACTGGCTCATCTTCTAGGATTACTTTTCCGCTCTTCTACCTGGGACACTGATAAGTATCTTTAAAACTGTATTAAAGTATTATCATGGTCCTTTCTGGGCCCATAAACACATTTATTATAATATTCATTACAAGGTATTTTAATTAGTTGTTAAAACTTCTGCCTCCAGCACAGTACAGGGAGCTCCTAGAGGGAGAAATGGCTTCATATTTTTCTTTGTCTCTCTCCATTCTATTTCCTGCCTTCCACCATTAAGAAACACTGCATATCCTGTGAGAGACAGTCTATGCATGCCAAGTATATACTGGTATATGGTGACAGTAACCTTACACGTCACTCAGATTCCTTTGGGACACCTTGCAATACTTGGTTGGCACTCAGCCTATTGCTAGCCATCTTTTCAATTTAACCTCTTATATGATCCCTACCAGGCTTTCAAATTCTCACTCTCAAAAAAACATTCTATTAATACCTTCACTGTGACTGAGTTAAATATATAAATTAATTTTAAGAGGAGACTAACATCTTTATAAAATTTGTCAGTTGGTAACTTTTGTTTACATTCATTCCACTCTTCCTAGAATTTCCTCATGAAAGTTTTAAAGTTTCTTCATACAGATCCTATGCATTTTTTGTTAAAATTATTCCTAGTTATTTTATATTTTTATTTTATTGTCATTTTGAATTGCATCTGTCAGCATTATATTTTTATTCAGGTTTTGGCTGTTGATGGTTGAATACTTAGTATGTTAACTAAACTTCTACATATAACTCTTATTAGTTCTGATAGATTTTCAGCTATTTTAAGTAAATAAATTATCCAGGTAGACAATCTTATGTAGCACATAATAATTTTGTACACTCTTTTCAATACTTATGTCTCTTTTTTGCTCAATTTACTGCATTACTTACAAATTTCAGAATGCTATTAAAAATAGGCTCAATGTTAGATAATCTATACTTTTAATTGTTTGAATATTTTCCTAGAAATAATCCATTTTATTATAGTTACCAAATTCATTATCTGTGTTCACAGTATATATTACAATACTTTCAGATATATTAAAAAGTCTTTGAATCTGGAGTTGTGTCATATTTTTCTGTATTTTCTCTTTAACTCATTAGCCTAGTTTTTCTAAACAATTAGCAATTTCAATGTTTTTCAATTTACAGTTAATTAATTCCCACCCTTATTTTTGCTAATCCTTCTTCCCACTCAGTCTAGTTTGTTCTGCTGTTCTCATTCTGTCTTCTTGAATTAAATGTTTATTTTTACTTGTTTCTGATTTCAAGAAGGATTTAAAGTTAAGATTTTAACTCCGGTAAGGTCTTCCAATAGTGCCTATGGCTTTGATATGGTGCGTTCTAAATGCTGTGAATTTTTAAATGTTTCAGCTGATTTTTATTTGTCCTGAATATTACAAGGGAGCATTCTGTTTGCTGTGTTACATTTTGAAATGACTGAGAGGATGCTACTTATTATTCATAGTTTAATTGTTATTTCACTGGATGTTTTTGATCAGATAAAGAAGGCTATATAACCTGTATATATTTTGATGTATTGTCTATGACCCAAAATATGAATTTTAACAATTTCTATGAACTGGAAACAAAGTAAACACTGTCCATAATATATAGCATATATATGTGTATAATACAGAATACATATACATATAGGTGTATATGTATATAACACATAATTTATGCTACATAGTGTATATATAACTGTATATATACACACGCACACACATATAATTCACATATAATTTATTCATAGCAGCACCTGTTATGGCATGCTGTTAAAACATGGGCTCTGAACTTAGATCACCTGACTTTTGATCTCCACCCCCATTTTCACAATGGCATAAACCTCAGTAAACACTGGGATTGTTTGAGCAATGAATAGATTAAACTCTGTAAAGGCTGTGCCAGATATATAAGAGATCAATAAATATCAGCAATTATCTTTGTTATAACTGTTTTTTGCACAATTGACCTGTCAAAGTTCAAAAGATGTGTTTGAATTCTCCTGATTTGACATCAATTATCATTTAAAAATGCATAAAAATTGCATTTATCCTAAAGATTTAAAGGATTTATGCTTTGATATTTTGGGGCTTTTAAAATTATATAACTCAGTTTTCAAATATTTTCACTTGAACATTTTAATCTATGATGTTAAGAATATGTCAGGTATAGAAAATGCTTAGAAATTGCTAAATGGTAATAGCCAGCTTGGTTTATTGAGAGGTTACATAACTCGCAAATAGAAAGTTAAATGGGCAACTAACATCTAAAATATTCTATAACATAAGCTCTGTTTTTGAAATAAAGGAATCTTAAAACAGATGTCTGTACATTTTTAGTTTTCATTTTTTATATAGATAGTTCACCAGCATTAAAAAGAATTGTTATTTTATACAATTCTCTAGTTTAATTAAGTCAGGTCAGAACCTATGGGTAAAAGTCACATTTCAGCCTGGATTTCTAATCTTATTTGACACTTTCTTTCAGGAAACAACACAAAGTTCTGTGGAGTTCCTGGCAAACCTTCAGTGAAGGTCACAGAAGTTAAGTGTTCCAGCAGTGAGCGCAACTCTTAGTAGCCTTCAAAAGACTTCACTAGGATTTGTCCTTTACATTACAACAGATATCAAAGGAATCCCTTAATGTTTGTGCTGTTAATTTTGACCACATTTTTATGTTAGCATAAGCATTCAAATACTACTAAACTTTAGGCCACTTCAACCAGTACTGTGTAAAAAAAGATAAATGCATCAATGTCAACAAATTATATCTCTTTCTCTCTCTTCCTTCTACCACTACACCCTCTCTTCCAACCTTAGTCCAAGAAAAAAGAACCTTATTTTATTTGTTCTTTTTAAAAAAATATTTTGTTTCTTTATCTTAAGTTTTTTTTTTTTTTTTTTATAACTACAGCAGACTTATAGATAATGCACTTATCACAAGTATATGGCTTGGTACATTTTAATAAACTCTATACATCCATATAATTAGCACCCAGGTTACTAAACATTTTCAGGACACTAAATCCCTTTTGTGTTTCCTTGCAGTCAGGACTCACGACCCACCTGCCAACAGTAGCCATTTTCTACAATTTTACCAGAACAAATTAGTTATGCTTTATAATTTTTAAATATTTTACATAAATAGAATATGTATTCTTTTGCACTTTTTTTGCTCATTACATATGTGAGATTCAATGTATTCTCCAAGTACTTGTACAATATTTATTTTCATTGCTATTGTATATAGTCTTTCATTGTGTGACTACAATAAAATTATTTGCCCATTTTCCAAAAATGAAATGTTCATATTAATGTAAATCTAAGTCTGTATGAAAACTCAGTATTCTGGTCTAATCACCTATTTATGTAACATTTTCTAATTTCATATTGCCTTAATTAATATAGACTTATAATAAATCTTGCTATAAATGTTAGTGTCATTTTCCCAATTGTTTTTCTTATAGAAGATTGTCTTGGAAGTCTTTTTGAATTTCTATGTACATTTCAGAATATATCCGTCTCCCCTCCAAAAGAAAATCTTACTGAAATTATTGGGGATATCTTTGAATTTACAGATGAATTTGAGAGTGAATTGGTGAACATCTATACAATACTAAGTCTTTCAATCTATATCTCTCTACTTCTTTTTGTATTCTTTAATTTTCTCAATATTTTGTAGTTTATAATGTAGAGATATTAGCTTTGGATTGAATTTTGAATTTGCAATTCTTCCTGGAAATGCATATTTAAAATGTGCAATTTTACTTAATTTAATAATAGCTTCTAGACTTGCCATGGTAGAATTTGTTTAAGCTTATACTTTGAAACTATCTGGAAGACAAAGACAGAAAATAATCCTTAAATCATATGAATAAAACATCCCTTTTATTATTACAAATATTGATCAACGAAGTATAAAATAAATTCGATTTGAAAGAGAGAGTAATTTTCAAATAGTTCAAATCTAGTTTTTCTTGCTGCAGTCCAACATTTTAACATTTATTTAATTATTTCCAAGTCCCAAAAATATGCCTGATATTCAGCTTTGGTATGTATGTTCAATATACATTTGACTGATAAATAAACAAAAAAATCAAAAGCCCAATCCATTTGAATTTTACTATGCCATGCTAAAAAGTTATTATGCTAGACTTGGTTCCATCGAAAGTAGTAAGATATTATTTATTACATTATTCTAATCTCAGTAAAGAATTCCAAACTGAGTGACTTCCGTATCAAATATACTATTATTTTAAAGTAATTTTAATTTGAAAAGCCATATTAGAATATACGACATTTACTTAATGAAGCTGACAATACAAAATTAGCTAAATTCAAAAGAGTAATGTCCTCATCAATATGAGAATAACTAGAGGATCCCTAGAGAATTCTGGCATTTCTTGATCCTTACCTCTTAAAGTAAGCTGTATGAGCTTGGATTTGGTTTGCTATTGTAAATCTTTTTGAGTTAGAAATGTGCATTTTCTCAGAATCCCGAAGGGGTCTTTTCAAAAGACCAGGAATCATAGTTTTTCTTCTCCAAAAATCTATTATAAAATAACAAGTTAAGAAAGTGAACATTGTGATGGTTTACAAATAACTATTCTGCCTCTAGACAAGAAGCAGGACCTTTTCTTTTCGTTCTGAGTCAGTTTCAGTCCTGAATGGTTGTGAATTTAAGAGGTTAGAATTATCCTGTTTTTCAGATGCATAAAAATAAGCACAAGTAGATTAAGTCTTTTTTGCAATGAAACAGAAAAATTTGTAATTAAACAAATTTTAAACAAAGAGTACAATTAAGTACTCTTGGTGACCAACCAAAATAAAAATGGTTTCCCAACCAACAGAACTCAGAGAGTGAGAACAAATCATGTATGATGAAGCACCTGAATGTTTGATTAGAAATTGGCCAGAATGTTTGACACAAAGGTCACTCTCTGGGAACCTTTTCCTTAGTCCCTTCATTAAGTCTGTATTCCCTATATTTCTATCATTCTGTATATCTCTCCACTATTGGAATCGGCATGGAAATATTCTTGTGTTTTTAATAATCTCAGACATGACAACTGAAACTCCATAAAGCAACATACTGCTATATCTCAGCACCTAAAACAGTTTTCAGCACACAGCAGACACTTAATAATTATTTGATGAATAAACAATTCAGATTTCAGTAAGTAATACATCAACTAATAAGCAATCATGCCAGAGGAAGATTAAAGAATTTAAAAGGTTAAATTCTTTTGGAAAGATGAAAAATCTCTTTACAATATAAAGATTTCCAAGTTGCACCAGAAACTAAAGTGTTTTTCGAGACACAGTCTCACTCTGTCGCCCTGGATAGAGTGCCATAGCCTCAGCATGGCTCACAGCGACCTCAAACTCCTGGGCTCAAGTGATCCTCCTATCTCAGCCTCCTGAGTAACTGGGACTATAGGCATTGCCACCACACCTGGCTAATTCTTTCTATTTTTAGTAGAGACAAGGTCTCACTCTTGTTCAGGCTGATCTTGAACTCCTGAGCTCAAGTGATCCTCCTGCCTCCGCCTCCCAGAGTGCTAGGCAGAAAATGAAGTGTTAAAGTCACTTTTGTTGCAGTTAAATTTTAATTTGCTCACTAACGTAGGAACTATTGATGTAGATAATTCCATGAAAGAGGCAAGCATAGAAAGGAGACACCAGAATGTTAACCAAGCCACACCTATATAAGTAAAATCTCTGGAGGGGAAAATTGGAAATATATTTTGGTGGGAGGGAACCCAAACTTATCCACCCACCAGCAAACTTCTTTGGCATTATTTTTTAAAGAAGAAATATTTTTCTTAAAGTCATCAAAAGTAAATTTTAAAGTTTTCCTGATATTTTAGTTAACTATTTTTTTATATCTATCAATGGAAAACAGAACTAGAATCTACACATATTGACACATGACACACACTGGCCAGTGTATGGGATCAGCATTCAATTTATCAGATTTAATAGCAGAGAAACAAAAAGAAGTTGTACTTCTTGCTTTTTGCCATAAGAATTAATGAGAATATAGACAATCTCTAAAATTTTTGCTACAGATTATATTTGTTACCAAAGCAAATGTTGAAGTGAAACTCATTATGTGCTAATGAAACCACCTACAACTAGTTTCATAAGCACATACAGTCCAATTGGTCTTTGGAATCTAAAGTATCCACAAAATACTGGACATCATGCCAAGTAGTGGTATATTGCCATTTGTAGACACTGATGCAGAAATAGACATCTTTGTTCAGGGAGGTGAAAGAGGAAAGATGTATGTCATCTCAGAATCACTGTGTTTAAGTGCATGCCATAATCACTCCCACGTGCAATGTATGCGAGTGCAAGATAAAGCTGGTAAAGTACTAAAGAACTCTGGGGGAAGAAGTGTCAAGTTCTAGGTGTTTTCCAACAGGAGAGCTGAGAATCTGGAGTTGCTGAGTGCTGTTTGAATTCTTTCAAACAATTGAAAGTTTGAGCTATGTATATCCACTACCCTGCCCTCAAAAAAGTAATATAGTTTACACTAGCAAGGCTCTAATTGCTATTAGATGCTAATAATTGTTATATTTGTTTCAAGATAACTCCTTTTATAAT
This sequence comes from Avahi laniger, assembly GCA_963575035.1. Classification (NCBI taxonomy): domain Eukaryota; kingdom Metazoa; phylum Chordata; class Mammalia; order Primates; family Indriidae; genus Avahi; species Avahi laniger. The sequence continues at coordinate 49,787 of CAUYSK010100246.1, forward strand.
TTTAAAAATTAACTTTCATCCCTACCATAATTTATCATTATGAATATCACATTCTATCATAATTTTATTCTGCATACTGTGCCTGTCAAGTTTTCTGTGTTAGTTGTGCTTTCTCAACCCAGTTCTTAGAAGAGCGCCTGGCAGAGGTAATGAGACATCCATCACCCAGGTGTGTAGACAATGGCTACAGGTTTGTTTGGGAGGCTCTTACTCTCATAGGACTACCACTCGACAGGGAATTTTTAAAAACCTACTGGTTTGTCACAATTGAAGGATTTTGAAATAATTTAGGCTTGTTGCTTATGTTTCAGTTTTAACACTTAAAGGTGAACATACTGAAGGTATAAATATACGAGCACAGATACATGGGGAAATGAAGTGCAACCATTGATAAAACAGCAGCACCAATCAGTTTAAAATAGAAGAATGATGTATAAATATTTTCTAACTTTGCCTTTTTATATGAACTCACACAAAGTCCTTCACATTCTACTCCAAGATTTATGTTTAATTTTTATGGGATTTGAGCTTAAAATGCAACTATTTTCAGATCTTGGCTTTCTCGCCCAATATTTTTAAAGACTATAAAGAGGAGTTTCACTTTAAATGAAGTAACACATCTTCAGTTTGTTGCTTTGAAAGATAATACTACCACTACTGGATATCACTCATTATTTGTCTCCTTGAGAAATATTTTCTTGAAAATGTTAAAAGAGACTAAAAAATCCAGTCCAATAAATTGGAAGTTTAATAACTGTAGAAAGCTTGTTGCTGATATTCAGAATACAGTTTTACTGCTGTATAAACATAAACCCACATTTAAGGCAAAGTTTTTTCTGGTTAGCAGGATGTGTGTTATATAAACTGATTGATAGAGGGAGCTCTTTTGCATTAGAAGCAAAAGAAAGAAATCGTATACTTTAAAAAAAATTGATTTTTTTAAATTAAAGGTAACACATGAAAGTACGATGGATACCTGACTTTGATTTAAAGTTTATGTTCTTGTTTATGTTTTTCCTTTGAATAAGAACAGATAGAGACAAAACCAAGTTCAACATTTCCAAAGGGCAAGAGCCAAGTTCAGATGCAGCCAATACCTCAGATTTATTTTCTCTAAGTTGTTTATGTGAGCTTAAAGGCTTGCTATTATGAGCATATAGATTCATTTTAGAAAAAAGAGAAAGCGAAAGGATATCAGGCATCTCAATTGGAGGGACAAGGATTCGTATGTGGCTGGGGAACACGTAGAACTTCTGCCAGGCGAAGCCTCCCTGTGGCCCAGCAACAGGACCTCACATCTGGGCTGTCACCTGTTCAACTCTCCCATCTTTCAGTTGCTGCATGGGAAAGTGAGAGGCACATGTGAGAGAGAAACTCTTATAAAAATGGGATGAGGAGGGAAAAAAAGTTTATCCTTTTACCAATTACTTTGCTTACTTTTGCCTTTTCTGTCTCAGACCACCGGGTGTCTGGAATTAATATATCTAGGGCCAAATCCACTTCAGCTCAGCCGCAGTGTTGGCAAACTGAGCTTTCGCTGTGTGGTTTGGTGTGCCTTTGGCCTCCTCTGTCTGCTGGTCAGGTAGTTAGTTCTCTCTAACCATGAAATTTGTGGGCGAGATTCCTAAGCCTCTTCCTTACTCTTTCCATAGCATAGAAATTGGAGCATTAATATTTATTTAAAAGTCAGAATCCTTGAAGGAAAAAATTGTGGAGCTCCTGTGTCCCTGGGGGTACAAGCGCAGGAGACTGACTGCTTAGGACATTTGCCAGAGGAAGGTTTCAACTTAATTATAAAAAAGCCATTGGTGTCATTGAGTCCATCCATGGTATGAACTTTTAACTGTGAGTCAAGAGGTCTTGACCACACACTAGGCCTTCTATAAACCTGAGGTAGCGCTGAGGGTGTGCTCTGTACTTTGCAGACTCGGGTGTCCGGGTTACAAAAACAGGCAGCAGCTTTCTCAGAATGTTCCAGTCATTTTATAGTTCACCTCTGCCTAAAGTTAAAGGCTGATATTTTTGTTCTTTTTTTATGCTGTACATTTCATATTATTAACCAAAATCTAATATGTAGAAAAAGGTATGATTCACTTATAACAAAAAGATAATGAGTTTTAAAAACAACAACAACAAAAAAGCTGCTTTTGGAAATCTCAAAGCACCGTCAGTAGTAACTTAATGAAGCATCCCGCTGGTTTTCACGATGTGGCTTTTGGATAACTGGAACCCATGAAGGTGTTCCAGGTGGTCTGGGGGAAAGCCCAAGATGCAAGTTATATACACGCAACAACATATTTTTATAAATGTATTTTCCACTGCAGAGCTGAGCCTGTGCTGGAAAGCATGAAAATGAGCTTTTTACAAAAATTAACCACAATAATGATTACAGAGCCAAGCAATAACACCATAAAATGGTACTGAAGTCTTTGTGATACGAAAGAAAGGAATACACTTGGGTAGGTGGTCCTCAGGGCCTTATGCCCTGCCTAAGTGGTCTGGGAAACTGGCCCAGAGTAGTGGAATCAGCATAATTTTCCTAAGGTTTCTTGCAGGTGAATATTTACTTCAGAGAAAGGCTTACAAAGGCGCTTTTTTCCTATAGTCTTAATACATACTTTTATGTGAATTAAACATTTTGAGCATATGATACTCAAAATTTATCTCTTGAAAGCTCTCTAAATTCAGAGGTAAATAGAAGTGAAATGTTTTGAGTTCAGAGAGCCAGACATTTATATAAACATAAATGTCATTTGAGATCATGCATTTATTTATTGTATACACAGTCATGCTAAATTTGAAACCGATTTTAGAAGGAAGTCTATTGCACAGAGGTGGTATTTATTAATAATAATGGGACCTATTGCTAGTTTGTGAACATTTTGTGGGGTGGGGTGGAAGCTGTGGTATTCTATCATATTAAGGTAGGTTCATGCCAGATTACTTCCTATTTGGATATACTTTGAGTTGAATGGAGGGGGAAATGATGGGGAAACATTCGTGGCACACATATTCTATAACAAATACAATGCTACTAACTTTGCAGGATTTATCATATTCTAGTCTCACAATAAGTTTATAGGATAGGTGTTATTTCCATCCAATAGACAGGAAAATAGAAGCTCAAAGAGATTAAGTAATTTTTCTTAAGTCACAATATACTAAGTGAAGTATCATAAGAATGGAAAAACAAGCACCACATGTACTCATCAAATTGGTATTAATTGATCAACACTTATGTGCACATATGGAAGTAACATTCATTGGGGATAGGGCAGGTGGGAGGGTGAGAGGGAGGAGGGGCTGGATAAATTCACACCTAATCGATCTGAGAGGGGCATGCTTGGGTGGTGCTAATGCAACAGATGTAACCCAAACGTTTGTACCCCCATAAAAATGTTGTAACAAATAATAAATAAAAATAGGACTAAAAAAAAAGAGAACTAAGGTGCAATCTTCAACCCCTGAGATAATGTATCAAGGGTATTTCCATTATATATATTTTTAATCTGCCATTCTGAGCTTTTTCACAGGTTTGACTTTACTCTTGTCTGTTGCTGTCCCTTATCTAAATGGTAGACACTATGCTCTATCCACCAATATTACACAGAATTTGACAGTCAGCTTCATTTTGACACCCCCATTCTTCACAGAAATTTGGGGAATGAACTTGTCATTGTATTGAAAGTCTGATCGGGGAGAGATCCTTACGTGGTTGAGAATGACCTGTGCGTTCAGAAATTAAAGTTTGAATTGTTATTTGAGGTTCCTCAAGAACTTTGGGAGTCTGTTGGGAGAGACAATCTTTTATGAGTCTCTTGTCTCCTACAAGTTTAATTAACTGTGCCAAGAATGCGAAACCCTGACTGTTCTTTACGCTAGTAATTTCTCAGGGTTTTGTTTTTGCCTTTGGTAATCTTGAGAGATGTTTAAGTATCTTTCCACTAAACAAAGAGCAGTACTGCTTGCTGCTTGCTATAAAAGTGGTGGATTCCCAAAACTTAGAGTTTCTTAACTGAGATGCAAAACCACTGTATGTGAGCACCCATCTAAACCGTATCTTATTGTCCCCATGGGAACTGCAGGCTAGAAAAACTTTGGTAGACAGAATTATAACTCCAAGCAGATACCATATGTTCTTTCATGACAGAAGGAATTTGCAGGGGTAATTAAGTTTACCAAACAGCTGACCTTAAAATAAAAATAATATACTAGATTATCAGTATAAATTCAATATATTCATATCAGCCCTTACAATCAGAGGCAGAAGAGGTGGTCAGGGAGATAAAAGAGAAGAGAAAGTCAGAGAGACTTCAAACAAAAGAAGTATTCGATATGCCACATTACTGACTTTGAAAATGGAAAGTCCCACAAGCCAATGAATACAGGTAACCTCAGGAAACGGAGAACCACCCCTGGCCAACAACCAGCCAAGAAACAAGGACAGTCTTGACTTCAATTTAATTCTGCCAACAAAATTCTACCTTTAAGTGTATTCTCCCTGAGAGATTTCAGAGAAGAGCCTAGGCCCACTGACACCTTGATTTTGACCTTGTGAAACCTTGAGCGGAATATCAGCCAAGCCTGCTAGATTTCTTACCCATAAAATTTAGATAATAAATGACTGTTATTGTAAGCTGCCAAATTTGTGGTAATTTGTTATATTAGTAAAAGAAAATTAATAAAGGAACCAACGCCTATTTACTGATGCTTGTGTTGCTTAATATGCTGTAACAAATTTCTTAGTCTCTGACTTGGGACTTCTATGCCCTCTGCAAGCATCCATAAAACATTATCAGGCTACCTTATTAGCTTGCAAGTAGAGTAAAATTAAATTGCACATTCATCAGTGTCTAGAATGAATACATATTAGTGATAATGCTTCTGTTGTGCTGACAGAGGCTGTAAGACCTAATGAAAAAAGGTATTAGCATGAAGAAGAACTGGGATTTAATCAAGGCTCTAATACTTAACAGCTCTTAGATGACTTAATTAAATCTGCTGAATTTGCTTTTTAAATTGAATAGATAATATTAAATAGCTGTCAACATCAAATGAAACCATAAATGTATAATGCTTATATGGTATCTGACAGATTGTAAAGTAGCCCCCTTATCATTTCTTGCACCTTGCCTGTATGCCTGACAAGATGATAGTTTAGTGACCAGGGCATAAAACATGGATGAAATTTCTGGAATAAAAAGATCCCTCAAAATAATATGTTTTTTCGATTAATGATTCAATGTGTATGTTAAGGATTTCAATGGGAAACAAACACATATACCTACACATATACATACAGGTGTGCTATAATAGCTAATCTTACATAAACATATATAGACTGAGTTTATTTTTAGATAATTTCCATGTAAAGACTTTTTAGCATCATAATTGTGTTAATGACTTTCATATATTCTTATTCTCACTTAATTTTTACCCTTTCAGTATCCTGCTCTCCCACTCTTGTCTTCTTGCCCATGAAAAGCAATATCAGGCAGAGGTTATCTTTCTTCCTCTTCCTTTCTAAATCCTTATGTTACCTGAAAATATTCAGAGTTTCCAGGCAAAAACAGCCAGTAGTTGGAGTAGCTTTAGGTTCTCTGTCATTATGGAGATATCCGGAATAAGCATTCATTAGCTTATTCCAAACCTAAACCAAGCAGGAGTGATTATACTTATATCAGACGAAACAGACTTCAAGTCAAAAGCTGTAAAGAAAGACAAAGAAGAACATTATATATACTACACTTTACTATAATAGCAAAGGATCAGCTCAGCTAGAGAATATAAAAACTGTAAATATACATGCACCCAATGTCACAGAACTCAGATATATAAAGCAAATGGTATTAGATTGAAAGGGAGAGATAGGCCCCAATACAATAATAGTTGGAAACTTCAACACCCTACTCTTTAGAAGTGGATGCTCATCCGAACAGAAAATTAACTAAGAAACATCAGATTTAAACCTTATCATAGACTAAATGGATATAACACACATTTACAGAACAGTTAATCCAAAAGCTGCATAATGCACATTCTTTTCACCAGCACATGGAATATTCTTCCACACCGGTCATATATAGGACACAAAACAAGTCTCAAAAAATTTTTTAAAAAAATCAAAATAATATCAAGTGTCTTATCTGATCATGATGGAATAACACTAGACATCAATAACAAAGAACATTTGAAGCTATACAAATACATAGAAATTGAACAACATGCTCCTGAATGACCAGTGGGTAAGGAAGAAATTAAGCATTTAAAAATTTCTTGAAACCAATGAAAATAGAAACATACCAAAACCTATGAAATATAGTAAAAGCAGTATACAGAGGCAAGTTTATGCTGATAATATCTTACATAAAAAATCTACGAAGATTTCAAATAAATGACCTAACAATATACCTCAAGGAACTAGAAAAGCAAGAACAAACCAAGCCAAAAATTAAAATGGTAGAAAGATCAGAAATACACAAAATTAAGACAAAAAAAATGAAAGATCAAAACAAAAAGTTGGTTTTTGAAAAGAAACAAAATCAACAAACCATTAGCTAGACTAAGAAACAAAGACAGAAGACTCAAATGAGAAATGACAAAGGAGATCTCATAACGGATACAACAGAAATACACAGGATCATTAGAGACTACTATGAACAACTGTATGCCAGTAAGTTTGAAAACCAGAGAAAATGAATAAATTCCTGGACACATACAACCTACCAATATTATACCAAGAAAAAATAGAAAACCTCAATAGAACCTCACAAACAAGTGATGACATTGAATCAGTAATAAAAAGTCTCCCCACCCAAAAAAAAAAAACTAGGACTGGGTGGCTTTGGCTTCACCACTGAATTTGACTGAGTCTTTAAAGAGAATTAATACTAATTATTCTCAGCCAATTCTAAAAAACTGAAGCAGAGGTAATTATTCCTAACCCATTTTACAAGGCCAGTATTATCCTTATACCAAAATCAGACAAGAAAAGAACCAAAAAAGAAAACTACAGGCCAATATCATTGATAAAGGTTGACATAAAAATTCACAAAATACTAGCAAGCCGACCAAATTCAACAGCACATTAAAAAAATAAGATAGCATTACAAAGTGGGATTTATGAAGAAGATGGGATTTATGGGAAGATGGTTCACCATATGCAAATCAATAAATGTCATGCATCACATCAATATAATGAAGGACAAAAACCATATGGTCAACTCAATAGATACAGAAAAAGCATTTGATACAATTCAACATTGGTTCATGATTTAAAAAAAAAAAAAACTCCCCAAAAATTAAGTATAGAAGGAAAGTACTTCACCATAATAAAGGCCGAATATGGCAAACCCACAGCTAAAATCTTACCGAATGGGGAAAAGCTGAAAATTTTTCCTCTGATAACTGGAACAAGACAAGTATGCCCACTTTCACCATTTCTATTGAACACAGTACTGAAGTCCTAGCCGGAGCAATTAAGCAAAAGAAAGAAATAAAAGACATTCACATTGGAAAGCAGAAAGTCAAATTATCCTTCTTTACATACAACATGATCTTATACATAGAAAATCCTAAAGACTCTACCAAAGAGCTCTTAGAACTGACAAACAAATTCAATGAAGTTGTGGGATACAAAACCAATTTTCAAATATCAGTAGTGTTTCTATACACGAATAATGAAGTAGCTGCAAAGGAAATTAAAAAGGCAATCCTACTTACAAGAGCTACAAAAAAACAAATAAATTACCTATGAATAAATTTAATAAAGGAGGTGGAAGACCTCTACAAGGAAAACTATGAAACACTGATGACTGAAATTTTAAAAGGGCAAAAACAAATGGAAACGCATCCCATATTCATGGATCAGAAGAATTAATATTGTTGAAATAACAATACTGCCCAAAGCAATCTACAGATTCAATGCAATCTCTATCTAAATACCAGTGACATTCTTCACAAAAACAGGAAAAAAAAAATCCTAAATTTTTATACAACCACAAAAGACCTGCAATAGCCCAAGAAATTCAGAGCAAAAAGAACAAAAGGTAGAGGCATCACATACCAGATTTCAAAATACATAACAAAGTTGTAGTAACCCAAACAGACATAGAACAATGGAGCAGAATAGAGAACTCAGAAATTAATCCAGGTATCTACAGCCAACTGATTTTTGACAAAGGTGCCAAGAACACTCATTGGGGAAAAGACAGTCTCTTTAATAAATGTTCCTGGGAAATCTGGATATCCATGTGCAGGTGAATGAAATTAGATCTTCATCTTTCATCCTATACAAAAATCTCTTAAGAAGGATCAAAGACCTATAGGCAAAATACAAAACAATAAGACTACTAAAAGAAAATAGTGGAAGTGCTTTAGGAGATTGGTCTAGGGAAAGATTTAACAAATAAGACCTTAAAATATAGACAATAAAAGCAAAAGTAAACAAATGGGATTATATCAAACTACAAACCTTCTGCACACAAAAGGAAACACTAAGCAGAGTATAAAGACAACCTGCAGAGTGGGAGAAAATATATGTAAACTACTCATCTGACATGGGATTACCATCTAGAATATATACAAGGATCTCAAACATCTCAAAAAAAGATTGATTTTTAAAATGAGCAAATTATCTAAATAGACATTTTTCAAAAGACAGACAAATGTCCAACAAATAAATTTTTTAAATGCATAATATCAATAGTCATCAGAGAAATGCAAATCAAAACCACAATGAGGTATCATCTCACACCAGTTTGGATGGCTATTATCGAAAAGACAAAAAATAACAAATGTCGATGAGGATGCAGAGAAAAGGGGACTCTCATATACCTGGTGGAAAGTAAACTAGTATAGCTACTAGGAAGAATATGGAGTTTCCTCACAAAGCTTCAAATAGAACCACCACATGATCCAGCAATCCCTTTCCTTTGGATAAATATCCAATACTGAGCATTTACCCAAAGGAAAAAAAAATAAGTATATTGAAGAGACATCTACACCCCTGTATTTATTGAAACACTATTCACAATAGCCAAAATATGAAATCAACATAGGTGTCCAACAACTGATAAATGAATAAAGAAAATGTGTTGCATTTACACAATGGAATACTATTCAGCCACAGCAAAGAATAAAGTTTTGCCATTCACGGTAACATGAATAGAACTGGAAGACAGACGTTATGTTAAGGGAAATAAGCCAAGAACAGAAAGTTAAACAGTGCATATTATCACTAGTATGTGGAAGCTAAACAAAGTTGATCTCGTAGAAATAAAAAGTAGAACAGAAGATATTAGAGACTGGGAAGGGTAGTGGGAAGGGAGGATCAGGGAGAAATTTATTAAAGGATACAAATTTACAGCTAGATGGGGGATATAACTTCTAGTGTCCTATACCATTGATTATATATCATTGGTGACTATAGTTAATAATACACAGTTTTGAGTAGCTGAAAGCAGGATATTGAATGTTTTCAACGGAAAGAAGTAATAAATATGTTTGAGATCACAGATATGGCAATTACCCCATCTGATTACTGTACATTATATGTATCAAAGCATCTCATGAATATATACAATTATATGTTAAAAATAAAATTTTAAAACTGTTTGGAATTCATAAAATTTTGGCTTTGTCACCCCTAAGTCAAAGATTTGTAAAATAAGAAGTGATCTTAGAAATGAGTTGGCAGCCTCCAATCTATAGATGAGGAAGTCATACACACTAAGATTCAAGGATACAGTAGTAAATGGCGACACTGAGATCAGAACTCAGTTCTCTGGCTTCCCACAGCAGGGCACTTTTTATTCCACCCCGTGTCCAAACATATGGACAGTGAATGTGTTCCTTCACGATAAATTCTGCATAGGGAAACACTAAGAGGTACAGAAAGTAGTGACATTGTCTTCCTACTTTTCCACTGCTCTTTTATTGACTTCTCCTTTCCTTGCCTATCTAAAACATCAGCTACAACAAATACAAATATATTCGTAGCAATATAATCATTATGGGATTGCCTTCTCTGCCAGAATCTTGGAATTATTGACCAAGCAAGTGGTTGGGAAGGGAATAAAGGAAAGAAATAGACAAAATAAGCTTGAACATTGAAGTCGTTGGCAGGTCATTCTTGTAGAACATTTCCCAGAGGCCATTTTCCTTTTTTCTTTTTTGTACAGAGACTAAGTAAGGAACAAATTTATTTTTCTACTGACATCATTTTTCTCCGTTTGCTCAACCATCTCTAGTAGTAAAGAAACTCTTTAAGAAAGTCTTATTTGAAAAATTCAAGAAACTGACCAGCATATAATTGAACTTGAATTATTTGGGGGAACTAAATGAATGTGTCACGGAAGGAGTAAAAGAAATGTATCAGAAATTCTGCAAGTGGAGAACCATTTTTAATGCTGAAATAGCCCAGGATGAAGTGCATATTTCTCACATCATTAGCTTACACAAAAACATGCCATTGTCAAGTACTTTTCAAATTAAGTGGCCTGGACAACTCTAAAAAAATGTTTCGTTTGACCCACTCCATGAAACAGTCAAGTTCACCTCTGAAGTTGTAAATATTAAAATAAATCTTGCTTCATTTGGTAATCTGCAGTGATTGAAAACATTTTTGTGTAAAGGGAGAGCAGGTAGTTAAAGAAAAAAAAGAAAATAAAAATAAAGAAAATCATAGCATGGAAAGTTGGCTCCTAAGGCAGTTTTGCAAAAAGTTCTGGAAAACAAGGCCTATCTTAACTCTTATCCGTTTCTTTTATGAAGTTCTTCTATTGATTATTCCTAATATCATTTTGGTATTTTATCTATATGCATTTTCTGTGAATATTCCAGAAACCAACACATTAATAAAATAATAATGTAAAAAATATTTTTCCCAAAATCCCTTCCTACAGAGCCAGATATATGCATAGTCAAGAACAATCTGTGTTTTTAAGCTATTTGCCTGCTTTCTTTTTGATGCTTTGCATACTCTTCTTTATTTTTAGATTTCACATTATTATATGTATCAATTTATGGAGTACAAGTGTAATTTTGTTACCTGGATAGACTTCATAGTAGTGAAGTCAGGGCTTTTAGGGTATCTATCGCTTAAATAACATACATTATACCCATTCAGTAATTTCTCATCATTCACCTCCTCCCACATTCCCACCCTTCCAAGTCTCCTTTGCCCATCATTCCACACTACACACTCATGTGTACACATAACTCCCACTTGTAACTGAGAACATGTAGTTTTTTCTTTCTGTGTCTGAGCTGTATCACTCAAGACAACAGCATTAATTCCATCCCTGTTGTACACCTCTTTTCCTTCCTCTTCTGCATCTGTATTAATTTGGATCTTCACATGACACACAAAATGCTGCTTGATTTCTGATGGATGTTATTTCCATATGTACTCACAAGTGTTGATCAATTAGTTCCAATTTAATGGTGAGTATATGTGGTGTTTGTTTTTCCATTCTTATGATACTTCACTTAGATGAATGGGCTCCAGTTCCATCCAGGATAATAAAAAAGGTATTAGTTCACCACTTTTTATGGTTGAGTAACACTCTGTGGTATACATACACCATATTTTATTAATCCACTCATGGATTGATGGGCACTTGAGTTGTTTCCACATCTTTGCAATTTTGAATCATGCTTCTATAAACATTCAAGTGCAAGTGTCTTTTTTATAGAATGTCTTTTTTCCTTTGGGTAAATATCCAGTAGTGGGATGGCTGGGTCAAATGGTAGTTCTACTTTTAGTGTTTTGAGGTATCTCCACACTACTTTCCACAGAGGTTGTACTAGTTTGCAATCCCACTAGCAGTGTATGAATGTTCCTATCTCTCCACATTCATGCCAACATTTGTTGTTTTGGGACTTTTTGATAAAAGCCATTCTCACTGTTAAGTGATATCTCATTGTGGTTTTGATTTGCCTTTCCCTAATGATTGGAGATGTTGAGTATTTTTTCATATACTTGTTGACCATTATTTTATTTTCTTTGAAAAGTCTCTGTTGATGTCTTCTGCCCACTTTTCAACAGGGTTGTTTGATTTTTTCTTGCTGATTTGCTTGAGTTCTTTATAGGTTTTAGTTATCAGTCCTGAGAACCAAATCAAAGACTCAATATCTTTCACAATAGCAACAAAGAAAATAAAATACCTAGGAATATATTTAACCAAGGAGGCAAAAGACCTCTATAGGGAGAACTACAAATCACTGAGGAAAGAAATAGTACAGGATGTAAATAGATGGAAAAACACGCCATGCTCATGGATTGGCAGAATCAATATTGTTAAAATGTTTATAGTACCCAAAGTGATCTACATATTCAATGTAATCCCTATTAAAATACCATCATTTTTTACAGATCTAAAAAAAATAATTCTACACTTCATGTGGAACCAGAGAAGACACTGTGTAGCCAAAGTAATCTTAAGCAAAAAGAACAAATTGGGAGGTATCAATTTACCAGACTTCAAGCTATACTACAAGGCTGTATTAATAGTAACAAACCAGCGTGGTACTGGCACAAGAACATAGACATAGACCAATGGATCAGAACAGAGAACCAAGATATAAAACCATCCTTTATATTGCCATCTGATTTTTGACAAAGCAGACAAAAACAAACAATGAAGAAAAGAATTTCTATTCCAGAAATGGTGCTGGGAAAACTGGATAGCCACATGTGGAAGACTGAAATAGGATCCGTACCTCTCACCACTCACAAAAATCAAATCACAGTGGGCAACAGACTTAAACCTAAGGCATGAAACTATAAGAATTCTAGAAGAAAATGTTGAAAAAACTCTTATAGACATGGCCTAAGCAAAGAATTTATGAAGAAGACCCCAAAAGCAATCACAGAAACAGCAAAAATAAATCAAAGAGACTGATCAAATTAAAAAGCTTCTGCACAGTCAAGGAAACAATCACTAGAGCTAATAGACAACCTACAAAATGGGAGAAAATATTTGCATGTTATATATTCAATAAAACACTGATAACAAGTTGTCTGTTTTCTTTGAACCCAATCAGAAAATAGCACTTCTCAGTCTTCTTTGGTAAAACATTAAAGAGTTTTCAAGGAATTTTTTGCATATCTTTTCTTTAATTAGATTTATCTGGATATGCAACAGGATTTTTAAAATATATAAAACCTTTTAGATATTATATTTAGAAAATCATTGTTTTCTAGGCTAAGCCACTTTTATTCCATATATGTTTGTTTTAGGACAATTTCCTGTGCATTTACCACCTTTGTTTCTTTTCATTGGACCCTCTATAAACATTACAATGTAACTGAGTTTATCAGATTAAAAAAAAAAAGCAGCTCTCATATTTATTATTTTTTAAAAGTATAACTTCTTTTTTTTTTTTTTTTTGAGACAGAGTCTCACTCTGTTGCCTGGGCTAGAGTGTTGTGGCATCAGCCTAGCTCACATCAGCCTCAGACTCCTGAGCTCAAGCGATCCTTCTGCCTCAGCTTCCCGAGTAGCTGGGACTACTGGCACGCACCACCATGCCCGGCTAATTTTTTTCTCTATATATATTTTAATTGTCCAGCTAATTTCTTTCTATTTTTAGTAGAGACGGGGTCTCGCTCTTGCTCAGGCTGGTCTCGAACTCCTGACCTTGAGCGATCCACCAGCTTTGGGCCTCCCAGACTGCTAGGATTACAGGCGTGAGCCACCGCGCCCAGCCCATAACTTCTGAATTAAAGGAGTGGGAGAATGCTAGGCCTTGTGCCTTAGGATATTTATTGTCTTTTTCTTGTTATTTTCACTGTTTTCCCCTTCATTCCATTTCTTAAAATTTTATATAATTTGGAATAATTGATTTAACTGAACTGAATTCCATAATTATGTTGGTACTTTTGGTTAAATCTCAATCACATATTTATAAGTTCCTTATTTTCCTGTCATCTCCCTATTATCAACTATGAGGTCATACATTGTTACTTAATATCATTAACTGAGAACAGGATAATGGGAAGGAAAAAATTCATTGGCTAGTAATTGGGCTAGGTATTTGGTATCTTAATAATTTAATCTTCACAGTAATCTATGAGCTAAATCTTTTTACATCTATTTAACAGATAAAACGAAGGCTAGGAGAACATAAGTAAATTGCCCAAAGTCACATAACTACTACTCAAAGTAGCAATCGAACAACGATGTGATATATAATAACTCAGTAATTATAAATAATTCATTTATAATAGCATAAGTGAAAGATTTAGAAAGTTCAAACTAAAATTTCTTTGCCAACATTATTCATTAGTTGCTCAAACAAAAATAAACAATTTGATAGAGATGTGGTTTAAATATACACCAACTTAAGATTAAAAATGAATATTTCAACTTACCTTTCTGCCTATGATGTTATCATTTTTGGTAAACAGGAAACAATACTCCCATTGAGAACACTTAGCAAAGTTGAATAACATCCCTCCCTCATCCCTTGCCCTCTACACACACAAAGTTTGAACATTTGAGAGAAGTGATGAGGCAGGCAGAAGTAGAAGGGCTAATATCTGAAGGAAACTTGAGAGAGGTGAGCAGACTTTCTACCTCCTTTTGCCATTGGCATATTCTTGGAGCTGGGAAAGGCTTAGAATTCAGGAAGAGAACCATTGCTAAAATAAGAAGAAGCCAGCAGGTTTTGGAAATCCTGCAAAACTTGAAGGAAAAATTGGTTTTGTATCTGTCAAGGCAGTCAGTACTTGGGAGACCAAGATCCCAGAGAGAAAATAATCAAAGATATGAACTGAACACTCAATGGATTTCCCCTTAAAACACTACACAAACTCTTCGGCTGTTACTTAATGTCATTAACTGAGAACAGGATAATGGGAAGGAAAAAGATAAAAGGCTCAGAAGACTAACAGATATTTGATAAATAGTGGGATGGAGTTTTCGGCAGTCTCATAGCACTGAGGAGATTAACATAGAAGGTCAATACTCACCAAGAAATTCAACCACTAGCTGACATCCCAGGCTGCTAGTTAGGAATGATGGGGGGCTATGCCTGGTGTGGGGATGAAACATAGATAGATCAAGCATTACAGAGTCTACAAATTAACTTTACTCTATCAGAGGAAGGCTAACCTTTCTTTGAAGATGGTTAAAATAATCTAATCACCCATAATGTTTTATACAGAATATATAGCATTCAACTGATAATTACTGATGAGACAAATAATCAAGCAGTGATGCAAGTGATGGGAAACAGCTGTAAATACAAATGAAGCTTTTCTAACTTACCCACCACTCACCTCCTGCTGTGTGCTCCGCCCCCTCAGTGCCTCAGTTTCATGAAAGACAATTTTTCCATGGATGAGGAGAGAGAAGACAATTGCGGATTAGCGGTGACCTCCTGGCTCTCTGCTCCCAAAGTAGGAGGTGAAGAAGGAGGACAGCTACAGACGAGTGGATCACTCTCCCACAAGAAAAGCATCGTGAATCTGCAGAGAAGCAGCACGGGACAAGCAGCACTGGGAAAAAAAAAAAAAGAGGTAAATTGGAGAATCGACCACATAGTCTGGAGAGTGCGAGATATACAATAGGGAATAGAGCCTGGGACAGCCGCGCCTGTCAGCCGGCCACGGCAGGGTGACCTGACCCACAGGAGGAGAATCACCGACCTCCACATCCACTCAGGCAGGGAAGCGCCTGAAGTCGGTGTCAAGTGGCAGGGATGACAGGCTGTGTGGAGAAGAGACAAAAGCGGGAAACATTTTGAACTCTCCAGTGCTGTGTGCTAGGTCCACACTGGATGGGGGAGGAACTGATCTGCGTGGACACTTCCTGGGTCACAGGAGGGAGTTTGGAGACAGGAACCTCTCCTCTGGTGGCCAGCGGGACCGGAACAAGGGAGGTGAACGCTGAGAGGCAGGCTCTGCCCTTGGAAACTGCTGAAGATGTGGCTGGCGCAGGGTGGGACAGATAGTAGGGGACCCCATACTGGACTGACGTGGGACGGTGCATCAGGGAAGCAGTGGGGACGGCTGGCAGCTCCTCAGACAGCCTGCCAAACCAGCACCCACTCCCCCCCAGCAGTCACCTCCAGTGCTGGCTCTCTGTGGGGGGAACCCGCCATTTTGGGGGTCCATAGCCTAAAACGCTGTGACCGTTTCCAATCTTGGCACCGCCCCTTTGCCAGCCCAGCAGTGCAAGCCCAGGCTACGGACTCAGGCAGCGCCACTGTCCCTGCGAGGTGGAGCTGGCCCTGTCTTTGAAAGAGGGGAATAAGGACAAAAGCCGCTTTCTGAACTTTCCTTCTGCAACAAAGCCTTTTCATGCTGGCAGGACAAATTCCACCCTTGAAGGGGCAGAGTAACAAGAGAAGCTGCTTTCTACGCCGAGTGGCATGGCGGCCTGGGGCGGCCCTCTGCTTCCGGCCCAGACGCTTGTGTTTCTCGCCCAGGGGACAGACCCCACCCTTGGAGGGGTGGAGTAGCAAGGAAGGCCGCCTTCTGGGCTGAGACGCGATGCGGCCTCAGGCAGCGCCTCTCACTCAGCCTGGTGGCTTGACTTCCCCTCTGACAGGGCAGACCCGGCCCTTGGAGAAGGGGAGAAATGAGAGATGTTTTCTGGACTAGGATATACAGCCATCTCAGGCAATGCCCCTTCCCCAGCTGGCAGGGCAGACTCATCCTTTGGAGGCAGGGAGAAAGGAGAAAAGTCTCTTTCTCTGTGCAACTGATGTGAATCTGTGGGGCCTTGGAACTAAGCAAAAGGGGACAGATTGTTGATTTGGTCCAGCAGGTTGATTTTGATCATCTGACAAGAACAGAACACTAGGGCTCGCACTTGGTGCCCAGGCCTCTGCCAGCTTCTGGGCTTGTGGTCTCAGAAGGAAAATATGGCCACAATCCTTAGCAATTGCACCAATTGACACCCCCCACCTGGTGATGCCTTGCAAGTGTGGCAAAAGAGCCCTGAATAACATATTAGCAGCTCTCCTCTAGCAGCAGATCAAGCAACCACAGAAGTATACATTCTAAGGCTCGCAGGTACCTGTTCCTCTTCTTACCCCACCTAAAGTGCCAGCAGGGCTCAAGTAACCCTTGGGAGTGACAAGACATTTCCCAAACCAGGGCACTTGTAATACCCCATTTGGGGGTTTAGAGCCCAATACAAAGGCATTGGAATACCTTGATAATTGATTCCTCCATGCAAACTAGAAGCAACAAAAGAAACAGTTAACTCCATAACCCAACACAATGCCTTCCATCTCAAACTAGCGAAGGGCAGCGGAGTCACACACACAAGAGTGACTCACCACCTGGGAGCTTAAGCAAGGGGTCCAAACTCACTAATGTCCTTTTGCAAGAGATGAAGACAACAGGTCAGAGATAACCCAACAGGCTAAAACACCTCTGAGGCAACACGGGACCAGCACACATCTCCCCAGCACTGTCAAGGAATGTCCCTTTGGGGACTTGGAGATAAGGCCATAAACCAGCCTCAGCAATCCCAGTTCTTGACAAAGTAGCCTAATGAGAAAGAATCAGTGAAAGATCACAGGAAACATGAAAGATCAGCGAGAAAAGTCACCTCCAAAAGAAAACATTCCATCTCCACCAATAGATACCAACTCACTTGGTATGATTAAACTGACAGAGGAAGAATTTCAAATATGGATTATAAGAAAACTCAATGGAATTGAAGAGAAAATAGAAACCCAACATACAGAAGCCACAAGAACAATACAGAAAATGAATAAAAAATTCTCTGAAGAAATTGAAATACTATGGAAAAACCAAACAGAAATCTTGGAAATGAAGGAGGCATTCAAGGAACTTCAAAACACAGTGAAAAGCCTCAAGAACAGAATGGATCACACAGAGGAAAGAATCTCAGACCTTAAAGATAATGTCTATGTGCTAAACAAATCAGATGAAGAAAAAAAAAAAAAAAAGAGAATCAAGAGACAAAATCAAAACATACAAGAAATGTGGGATTATGTAAAGAAGCCAAATATAAGAATCATTGACATCCCAGAGAGAGAAGAAGAAAATACACAAGGGCTGGAAAACTTATTTCATGGAATGCTGAAGGAAAATATGCCTGGCCTGGCCGGAAATCTAGATATCCAGATACAAGAAGCACAGAGAACTCCTGGGAGACTCAATGTGAAAAGGCAATCACCACATCATGTAATTATTAGGCTGATCAAAGTAAACATGAAAGAAGCAATCCTTCGAGCAGTGAGACAAGAACAGCAAATAACC
>CAUYSK010100247.1:0-23066 GCA_963575035.1 Avahi laniger
AATTAATTTCTTTCTAATTTTAGTAGAGACGGGGTCTCGCTCTTGCTCAGGCTGGTTTCGAACTCCTGAGCTCAAACAATCCGCCCGCCTCGGCCTCCCAGAGAGCTAGGATTACAGGCGTGAGCCACCGCGCCTGGCCCAGCCAAACTGTTTACATTAACATTTCTCTTTCTTTCTCCCTGTTCTTTCACTTGTCTTCAATCTTCCATTCTAACTTGCTCTCTTTTTCTAAGAGAATGAAATCAGTTTAAATGTTTATGTAATATAATATCAACATTCATACATTTGAACATCAGTCACGATTTCTCTCTAGTGGGTACTCTCTACCTATTAGGTGAGAGTAGGTGACAAATCATAATTTCTACATCACTAAGTTTAGATGTGTGGTTGTGATAAATAGTTTTCAAACTTTAGTTTATCATAATAATTCCATAAATAAGATATAATTAGAACCGTTTTCCAGTTCAGGAATCAGAGAACATAAGCAACTTTCAAAGTCTGTAAATGGTAGAGCTAATACTCAGATTTACTTTGGCTGAAACGGATATCAGCTTTTATTTTCTCTTGTTTTGTTTTTGATTTTTGCAAATAAAAACAGCTTTTTTTAAAAAAAGATAATCATGTATTATTGATAAATTGTTAGTTTAATAGTAACAATGATAAACTTTTAAAAAATACATTTAGCAAGTTCTGACTATGTGCCAGATACGTTTTAGATGATAAATGCACAGTCAGAAAATAAACATATCTCTGCCTTCATATAATTTAAATTTAAATTATCTTAATGGGAGACAAATAAACAAAAAGGAAACATATTAGATTGTGTAAGTGCTATGGAGAAAATAAATAAAGGAGGGGGAATGGGTCCTAAGTGTTGGTGTATGTGACATGATATTGAGTGACTAATAAGGTACATGAACAAAGAATACAAAGCAGTGAGGAAAGAAACAGGATGCTATTTCCATAACACTTTCAAGAAATGATGGTTTTCTGGAACAAAGCAAGGTTGAAACAGGGAAGTCTTTAAGGTACTAAGGGGGAGATATTAGAAGGATTGTCTACATGGATTTTATAATCATCCAAAATTGTGATAAGAGTAATAATGAAGCATGAGACAGTGATCCACGTAATAAAATTTTGAAGGGATGAAGGAAAGTGAGCCAGAGACATTAGATAATGGTAACAGATAGCAAGCAGAAGAGAGTACATGAGGGCATAAGTTCATGTTGGGAGCTTCTGGAGAATGTGGAGGTATCACCCTCCTTCCTGCACATTTTCTGCTCAGTGACAGGATGTTCTGGAGTAAATCTAGACCCTCTAGACCCCTGCGGTTCTTCCACCTCTATTATCATTTCACAGAGAGTTTTCTGTCCAGATGGCCAAGTCTTATGATCTAATTTTCCCTTTGCCTGAATTTATTTTCCATTCACTTTTCTTTCTGTCTGGAGAAATGTCTACTCCATATACTTTTTATTTCCTGTAATTTCACTTTCTTTGGTTTATAGTGAAGGGATATATGTCTCTCTTGGTAATGTCTTTCTTACAGTATTTTCTTTCTTCTGTGCTTCTTTCTCCCCAACATGTTACACCCATTTTCATTGTAATCAATGTGCTCTTTCCCTGTGCACAAACTCCACTTTCTGTAAAAAGATCTGTCTTCGGTTTCTTAATTATTTATTCAGGTAATAATACATTGGAGAATGCCAACGAGGGAGAAATTGCTGCTTCTGTTGCTGCTGCTGCTGCTGTTGCTGCTACATTAAGAAGTAAACATGTGACTTAGGTTTCTTTAGCCATTTCCCCCATCCTTCTTCAGTGTCTACGATAGCTATACATACGTTTCAAATCCAGTCAAATCTCACTCTTTTTAATTTCATCCCTGGGGGGTGGCCTGAATCACCTTACTTTCTTCATATTTTCCCTCTACCTTGGCTTTTACCACTGCTCTTTAAAAGGGTGTACCATAAACAGTTACATTTTCATTTAAAATGAAACTTAAGAATTTAAGTCAACTGAGATTATTTGCATTATGGTGAACTACCATAAATCTTGTTTTACGAGGAAAGTAAATCACAGAAAGAAAAAGGTACCTGGGCGATTCTTATTTTCTAACTTGCTTTGTGATTCAGGGAAAGTTTCTTCGCATCGTTAGGACTAGGTGTCTACATGTATAAAATGCAACGAGGTTAACAGAACATGGCTTCTGGCCCCCAGATGCCACTTTGACACACAGAAGATGGAGGGCTTCTGAGCACCTCTCTAGCAGGAAAAGCTGGTGGTGTCGAAACTGCAAGGGGGTTTCAGCCGAGGTCCAGTTGCTCCAACATAAACATCCAATTATTGAGACAACAAGGATTGTGAAGGAAGAGAGGAATTCTTTTCATATAAAAGATGTCTTGTCTGAAGACATGAAGGAGCTGCCTCAAATCCTTCTCCCCAACTAACACAGTTCATGGGCTTTAAAGCTGAGGCCACGTGCCTTGGGCAGGTGGTGACGTAAATAACAAGCGGCTCCGTGCATTGAGGCCAGGTGGTCAGGGATGGTGAATCTTGGCATCAGAACAGATGCTCAGGGGCCTTCAGAATCTCAGATCCTTTGTTTCATAGAAAATCCACCATTTCTGGGAAATAACTCAAAAGGTCAAGTAGTTAGTTAAGAGAACGGATTATTGAAAATATATATAGGGATCATTGAAATTTGTTCAAAGAGCTGGTTGCAGTGGGAGCATGCTTAGTCCACCTTGCCACCTAGGTACCAGCTCTGCCTCAGAAGACAGGGAGCAGCTTAGCTGACCACAGACAGCCTGCCGTCCAGCGGATCTCCTTTGTCAGTGCCCCGATGTGAGTATCAGGGCCATGTGTCCCCTCCTGTGTTCAGGTACAGACAGTGCACCCTATCCCTGACTTCCACCCACTTCCTTCTGCTCTACACGTCCCCCACTCCCTCCAGTGCAGGCTCTAACCTGGCCACAGGGGTTGAGAGGCAGAACCTTGCATGGGAAATTGAGGTCCTTTCTGCTGATCCTGCTCTTTTTAAATACAGGTTTCCAAGTTCTAGACTCGGGGTGCAAGTGGAAATCACTTCTCTGACCTCAGGTTTAAGTAGAATTCACCAATTTTCACTGCGGCAGAGTATTAGCTCTCTGGCCATTAGTAAAGCTGCTATTTTTGTAACAATTTAGTGGGTGATACTCCAATACACAACAGGAGGCCAAAGGCCAAAGTAGATAGATCGGCTCAAAAAGGCACTGCATGAAGCCAGTTAGGAGATATCTCTGGCTTATATCAGGGAAGTGTTTGTTCTATGTGACTTGGAAGCTTGTATCACAGATTTAATCAAGGATTGCTACCTTTCCTGCCAAATTTTTGTTTTGTTTTGCTTTTTAGTTTTGAATACATTTTTTTTATTCTAGAACAGTTTCAAGTTTATAGAAAACTTGTGACTATGGTATTGAGAGTTACCACGTAGCCCCGAACTAGTTTCCCTACTAACATTTTATATTGATATGATTCATCTGTTACCCATAAACCAATATTGATATATTTGTATGAGTAACATCTATAGTTTATTCAGACTTCTTTCGTTGTTACCTCATGTCCTTTTGCTGTTCTAGGATTTTATCCAGGATAGCACATTTATTGATCACGTCTTCTTAGGTGCACTTTGGCGTAAGTGTTTCTTAGACTTTCCTTGTGTTTTGACGACCTTGGCAATTTTGAGGACTACTGGTTGGGTATTTTGTAGAATATCCTTCAATTGGGGTCTGTCAAATATGTTTCTCATGATTAGACAGAGGTTATGTGTTTTAGGGAAGAAGACCAAAAAGTATCATTCTCGTCGCATCCCCCCCACCAAGGGTACATACTATTAATTTGGCTTATCCTTGTTGATGTTGACCTTGATCACCTGGTCAAATTTCTCACTGTCAAGTTACTCCCTTTCCCCTTTTTTCATACTATACTCTTTGAAAGGAAGTCACCGTGCATACGCCACATTTATGGAGGGAGGGAAATTTCATTTTCTAGAGAGTGAGAATCTACACACATTATTTGGAATTCTTCTGTATAGGAGATTTGTCTATTCTCCCCATATACTTATTTATCCAATCATTTATTTATATCAGTATGCACTGATGGATATTTATTGTATACTTTGAGCTATAATCAAATACTATTTATATGTTTGTTATTCAAAGTATTCTACCTTTGTCCTCAGGGATTCTTTTAGCTGGCTTATGTGTTCCTTTGACATACCCTATCATTGTATTTTTTAGAAGTGATTCCTTACTTTCTGATGTTACAAGAAGCTCCAGGCTCATCTTGTCTATTTCCTGCCCTAGTTCTAGAATCAATTCTATAAACATTTCACCAATAAGTCTGGGTAGATTATATTGGAGAATGATAATAGAAACCAAGGTCTGAACACGAGATGTACTCATTTTTTCTAGATTGCTATTGCTTCTAGGTACTAAATGGAGGAAAAATAAAATCTTTTAAATTTTTTTTCTTGTTCTTAATTGATCTTGTAAGTAACTCTTTGTCTAAATTATAATAATAATGTATGAGTTTATAGCATGTGGATAAATGAAATGCATGACAGTAAGAGACAATAGAAAGGAATTGGGAATATTTTAGTGTAAGGGACCAGCACTACTTATGAAGCCGTATAGTGTCATTTGATAGCAGGCATTGATTAGTTGTAAATGTATATTGCAAACTCAGGCACAAGCATAAAAATTGGTGACATATAGTTCATATGCTAAGAAATGATAAAACTGGAATAATATAAACTATTAAATTAAAATTTGAGAATTCATAAAAAATGGGGAAAAAACAAAAAAAAGTGTAACATAGAAAACAGATACAAATATGGTAGCTATTAACTCTACTATATTAACAATTTTAAATGTAAATAGTTTAATTACAATAATTAAAAGAGATGATCATATTGGCTTAAAGAAAACGAAATCAACTCTATGTTGTCTTTAAAAATGCATTTTAAATTTAAAGAAACAGATAGGTTAAATGTAAAGAAATAGAGGAAAATATGCAATACTAATGCTAAAGTTAATGTGGTAGTGTGTAAGAAATCCTAAAAAAGAAAACAGACATCAAGTAAAAGCCAAGAAAGTCTGAATAAAGTATTAATGTTTGTTAACAATAACATAACAATTGGGGTCAATTTTAACAGATGTACCATATTGATGAAAGATGTCAAAATATAACAGAGACTACTTAAAATGTAGATGGGGATTTTCTGCTCTATCTTGGCAGCTTGTCTGTAATCCAAACCTATTCTGACATAAAATGTTTATTGAAAAATACTGCCATAAAGTTGGCTTATTAAATCATTTCCAATAATCAGTACCATATATGTTCAGCTTTTATATCTGATAATAAGACCTTTATTATAAATATATTGTGTTGTATTTTAAATGGACTTTTATTTTTTACTATAAATCTCATTATTTTTTAAAAACCATAGCATTTTAAAACCAAAATTCACAAAGAAAATTATATTCTTTATTCCACTAAAAACTAATTGTGATGCACATGGTGATGCATCAGAACTGGAAGGCACATCTTAATCCTAGTCTCGTGATTAACACAAAGCCATGAGTTCAAACCTGGCAATAACCATAAAATTGTCAGTTTATTTTTTATTTGAGTGATGCAAATTTTTAAGAATTAAGAGCCTAAGAATCAAAAATTTGAAAGTATAATGAGTAAAAGACATGAAAAGCAGTTCACTAAAATGAATAACAAAAAAAAATAGCCTTCACATATATGAGAAAAAGTGCAAACTCACTCATAGTTATAGAAATGCAAATTAATAGAACATTGAGATGCCATTTCTCACCTATTAGAATGGCCAAAGTTAAAGAAATGACAACATACTCTGTTGTTGAGGCCGTGGAGAAGGCGGCAAGTTTAAATGTAAAGGAATAGAGTAAAATATGCAATGCTAATGCTAAACGCAATGTGTTGTTACGTGTGAAATCCTAGCGCAAAAAAGGACAGCAAGTAAAAACTGAGGAAGTCTAAATGAATTATTAATCATGTATTACCCGTGGACATGAGCACTGACACAACATTTATGGAGTGAAATTTGGCTAACCCTAATCCTACATATGCATTTACATTTGTAATCATCAATCTTACTACTAAGGACCTACCTTGAGGCTGCACCTCCACTAATACAAAAACACAAGTTTTCTCTTTATAATGTTGTTTGTAATTTCAACATACTGGAAATAACCGAAATATCCAATGCATAAAGGAGCAGTTGAATAAATATGGGTACATCCACACAACGGAGTACTCTGCACCTGTAAAAATGACTGAGGAAGATATTAACGAGTGGCTATGAAGTGATTTCCAGAATATGCTATTGTGAGGTGAAGCAAAATGCAGAGAGCGTCTATAATATGTTATCCTTCATATAAGAAAGAGAGGAGTAGATCTGAAAAAGAAATATAGGAAGGATAAACCTGAAAGTAAAATGATTGCTTATATAAAGGGGGAAGTGGGAAAATGTGGAAAAAGGAGGAAATGGATCTTAAAATAAAAATGAAAGTTTGAAGAGAAACAGGATATTTGCATAATTTTCAAAGCATCTCCTCCCAAAAATATGCATTAACTAAAAAGGAGAGAAAAAGAAAATAGATAATTTATGGTGAAGAAATCCAATAGACAGTACTCTTTCCTTTCAAAATGGGAGAATTAACATGTTCCTGAATTTTAAGCTGTCCTTAAAGTCCTGACTTTCAGTCTATGGTAGCTGATTGTTTTCTAAGATATTAGAGACAGACAGGAGAATGTGCTCAGAAACCAGAGGGACCTGTGTTAGAATCCTAGGCGTGTCACTTAGGAGCTCCAACATACCAGGCAAATCACATCATCCCTAAAAGCCTTGGACTAGCTGTCTTAAACCTGAAGAAGTAAGGTCATTTTCAAAGGCTCCCTTGTCAACATTCAATAAAATACTGTAAGAGCTCTTATTTTCTTGTGTAATCTTGATAGCATTGATGGAGTGCTTGCTAGGTGCTGGTGTGATCAATACGATACATGCGTTTTGTCAATTCATTTCCACTACAATCCTCTCTGGTGGTACTCTCATCGGTTCCTACATAGAACAAATATAGATAACGAAGGTCAGAGAATTCAAGTGACTCACCCAAGGTTTGAGGACAACTCAGGAAACAATCAAACAAATTAAATGCAAACCAACAAAAAAACCTGAAGATTCTATCTGCTGCGGTTTGATTCCAGAGCTTGGGGCCGTCATTACCACCAAGACAATATGTAATAGGTGTTGAACAAATGTTCACAGTTGAGGCATCATAGAGTAGTGATTGAGAACATGGGACCCTAGAAAAAGAATGGCTGGGTTTGCCTCCTGGCTCTGTCTCCGGACTCAGTTTCTTTCTTTAAAAGAAGGGTAGAGGAAGGAGTACCAACAAATAGGGCTGTTGTGAGAATTAAATGAGTTAACAATGTATTAAGAGCCACTTAGAACAGCCTAGTATGGATTATATAATAGTATGCATTACTTACTACTTTCAGTGGTTTTATTTTTGCATTCATTCACATATGTATTCATTCCTACTTCCCTTTAGTAATGACCAGATAAAATGAATCCAATAGCAATAAGAATTTGATAATTACCCGAAGTACTCTTCAGTGTTTTTGGTCAAATATTTCTGACTCTCTGTCTTCTGGGCACATTCTGGGATCCTACTTTCTGGTCAACTTTGTAGGAGCAAAGGGAGTACATGACTAATTCTAGCCAATCAGCTGCTGGTAAAGCATTGAATTTTAACATTTAATTGCCAATAAAATACTTTTCTCTGCCTGTGGTCTACTAACCACCTGCTTAATTTGCCTGGGATCCTGAGTGCCTACAATGCATTGACCCTCCTGCCAACTTGCTTAAGAAACAGGGAATTAGCAGAAGTGAAACCTTTTTATCTTAAGCCGTTGAAGTTTAGGGGTTCTTGGAGCATTCTAACCAAACCCTCTTGACCACATCCTTGCCTTACTGATTGAATTGTTAAACACAGCCGAATGCCTAACCTGAATGTTACATTTAACAACAATAGAAAAAGAATTCTCATCATAAGAAAGCAGCACTGCTAAAAGTTGCTGCAGCATAGATAAAAGCTACAATCTGTGCATTACGTTTTAAAAGACCACATTCTTTTACATTGCAATTGCTCATTTAAAAAAGCATAAATGTGTAGCAGTATGAGTTTTGGGACAAATATGTAAACTAAGCTTTCACACAGTTTTTACTGAATTTTAAGGAATATAAATAGTACAAAATAATGCAAGAATTCAGAGGCTCAGGAAGCCAATGTATGTAAGCATAACTTTAAAAACATACCTGAACCCCAACAATCAGCCCTGAGCTTCCTGGAGTCAGAATCTTGTGTGGTGTTTAATTTTTTTTCCCCTTCTACTCTACCTGCATATCTGCATAAAGTCATCGACACTGGGAAGGCAAAATGCAGGTTTCAAACAACTTTAATGTTTTGAAATTCATAAGTGCTAAACTATATAAATAATAAAGTATATATTTATATTTCAGCTGTAGCATATTGTTTGAACTTAAAATATTGTTCAAATCTAGAGAATCAACATATAACTTGTTTTTTTTTTGTTTTGTTTTGTTTTGTTTTTTTACTACACTCACACACACATACATAAATGGATTCTTGTTTTTTAAGATTTTAGATTAACATGGAAAAATATTTTGTCCCATTAATCAATCACATATTATTATCAATATATTTGTTGCTAGCTTTAGAACTTAATAAATATTTATTTTAAAAATAACTTTAAGTTACTTTGCCCTCACTTCAAAATTGCTTTCTAATAGAAAGCTCTATATGCTGTAATGGCCCAGCCTAGTAATACTTTTTGTTTAAGAATATGGTGAAATACTAACCTCTCTTAATTGAGGCTATGGCTACAGCTGTAAGAAATTATATACTAACACCTATGAGCTTCCTATCGGGTCAGTCATGTGAAACAAAATGAAAGCTACTTTACCGTGGGCATATAAAAACCATGTAAAAACCATATACTGGTAGGGGATTAGAGGTCTGTAAATGAGGAATCCAACTTCATCCAATGTAGAACATAAATCATATTTATTTTTTGGAACATCATATGAGCCTTGGGAGTTCTTTCTGATTTCAAGTTAAATCTTTTTAGTATGACTTTCCAAAAATTCTGTCTGAGCTATTCTGGAATTCACTAGGTCCGTAAAAGGCAATAGCACCACACTTCAGGTCAGAACACTTGAATCCTATTTCTAGACCTACCATTAATTAGTTGAATGGTCACAGGTTCGTTAAAACCTCTCAGAACTTAGAGTTTCTTTCTCTATAAAATAAGAATTTTGGATTAGATAATTGCTAAGAGTACATGAAGCTCCAAAGCTGTAAAATTTTGTTGCAGCTTCTCCAATTTGATGTTCAAGTACCTTTACTCTGAACTCTGCTAATTTTCCTTCATGACCAGCCTTCTCGTTCCATCAGATGTAGGTTTGAATCAATGTACTCTTGATCAGAGTTCTTGCATTAAAAAATGGTTTGCAGAAGGCATTTTGCCAAGCCTAACTGAGAAAGATGATTGTTTTAAAAGCATACTTACCACGAACTGATCAGCTGAACAGTAAAGACAGATCCTTCTGCTCATACTAAAGCTCCACATCCCAGTGTAGACTTGAGTCAGCCGTTCAGAGGAGGATGACCAGGACCTGAATGGTGCAAAGAAGGATACTGAGATGTGACTGTAACAGTTAGTCTCTTAGTCACATGCTCCCTAGGGAGAAGGAAATCGAAGTTGATATCAGAAACACACAGTAAATATTTTATTATGTGTTGCACATATACATAGTTAATTTTAATTATGTCATAGAATGCACATAATTCCCAATTTGTTGCTCCGTTTGAGTTTTCTTAATTAATCATTGCATTCTTCATTCTGGCTGCACATTTGTCATGTCCAATATCTCCTCTCCAGTTCCTGCCATTCCCCAGATTTAGTCCATCAGCAATTCTTATTCAAACTGCAGAGGCTATCCTATTCTAATTGTCATTCTTCCTTCCTAGCCCTCCTCCACGTTGTTGGCATTCATAAGACTAAAAACAACACCATCGTGTCATTTCAACATTAAAACTTTTTAAAAAATATTCTTAGTTAAAACATACGTAAACTACCTATAAAGCAGCTTCTGCCCAAGTTTTCATATCCTTTTTTTTTAATATTATACTTACTAGTCTCACCTCCACCTGTGGTTCTGTCATACTGAATTATGTGAATCCCCATCTTTCCCCTCAACATGCTTGGATGATTGACCTGTCTGAGTCTTGGTCAAGCTGTTGTCTCTGCCTGGAATGCCCTCCCTTCCTGTGCACATCTGTTGTTCAGGACTGAGCTATGAATATCTTTTGATATGAAGCATTTTCTCCTTATTTGAATTTTTTTCCTTTCTCCTTTATAACCAATGTTATAGAAAACATTGGCTTATCATAACACTTTTATTTTTATAACACATGTTTATCATTCCTAATCTATAATTCCCAGACATAAAAAAAAAATATTTTTGAAAAAATATTTTCACATTCTCAGCTCCCAAGACAACATCTGGCACAAATCAGGATCTCAACATACTAGAATGAATTTATTGAATATGTTGGAAATCAGAAATTAAATATTTAGTGCAAATTGGGGAGAGATGGGGATATAAATCGAATTATCCAGTCAAAGAGGCTGAATTCGGAAAGTGTCATCACACTGAGTGGTTCCTGACCACACATTTTCTTATGAATTGCTCCATGTTAGACTAACTGTACCTTTAATAAGGGTAAATATTGTAGCATTGGGCTGCAGAAAATGATACCTCAAAATATGGCATTTTGGCATATTGAATGCTTTGAATTAAAGAAAATGAAAGATCTCAGAAATAAGCCTCAGTACTAAGCTCTCCCTTTTACCTTCTCCCACTCCCTGGCTCTCTGACTCTCTTTCTTTCCTGCGGCACCAGGAGAGACTCTCTCTGGAATTATCTTATCTGACTAGGGAAACCTCTTTCTTAAAAAAATGCAATTGTCTTAAGACCCCATTCTTAGAAATTTCATCAAATAATGAGGACAAAGTAACCACCAGAGAAGAGAAGACACTTGGAATCCTCATCACATCCAGGTATACTTTTCATCTATTCTTCAGAGGGCAACTCTGAGAGATTACCTGGGAGGCTTTATCTGCATAATAAAACCACCTTTGCTCACAGTGAAGTATCACCTCTCACCTTTCCACCACCTCTCACATTTCCACCGCCTCCTCCAGAGCTCAAAGGAAGTTTGTCCCAGGCTATGGTTATTTGCTCATCCATGTTCCTTACGATCATTTATTTCGATAACCTCTGCTTCCCCTTCTCCTATGAAAAAGGGTATGTAAGCATCCAGACTTTATTGAGTTATTAGATAATCATTCTCCTGTGATTCCCCCTGTGCTTATGCACTTCAAAAAAATTTGGCATGCCTTTTTCTTCTAGTAGTCTTCCTTTGCCAATTCGTTCTCAGCAAACACTCCATGGGTGGAGAAGAATCTTTCTCTGTGCCTCATTATAGGAACAATAAGACGTGTGCGATTCATATTGAAGAGAGCCTGAGACCTACAATGAGAAATAATATTCGAATTCTGGTTTTAGACTTAATTTTTGTGCATTCCTGTGTCAGGTTTTTTGGGGTCTGAAATGTCATTTTTTGGCGCACTCATGGCCGAAGAGAGACCAGACGCACCAAAATAAGGCTAGCACGAAAATGAGATTTATTAAGGAGAGAAAGACATGATTATAGAGCAAGAGCAAGACATAGGTTTACAGAGCAAGATACATACGCCACAGATGATGACCCATTGTAGCAAAATGGGCAAAAAAGAGGCCTGGTTGTGGTCTCAGTCTTGTTTTATTGTGCCCGGATTGGGACCTCCATTGTGGCTGACACATTACCATGGAACCACTTTGATTGGATAGTTGGGAGTTATATGACCTGAGTCTTACTGCACATGTGGATCTCCCATGACCCTCTCTGAAGGCCAGTTGTTCTAGGTCATGTTTCAGACTGTCGTACTTATGCTGCTTGTCCTATGGGCTAAAATGTTGTCTGCATTCTTTTGCAGTTGGCACGCTAAGTTCTGATTGGCAGATTTGTAGGGTATTCTCTCCTCCCCCATGTATGACAATCACTTGGGACAGGATTAAGGTTGGTAGGACAGGACTGAGATGCAGGCTCGGGGTCCATCCTTGTCCTTCTTCCCAGGTGGGACAATTGCACCAAGGCAAGGCACCCACTTTCATCCCTAGAAGACCCAGAATCCCTTACTATCTACCTAACACCTGAATAAATTACAATGTAATGGAGTTTTAGTCTCTTCCTCCATGTTCTAATAATACCCAAATGGCAATAATGTGAAATTTTGAAAAGATAACTCTGAAATACTTAGTTATTAAAAAATAGTAAGTGATGCTTTCAAAAATAATTATAACAAATTAGAATATAATGTGTATGCAAAATAAGAAATAGGTAGAATGTCAAAGAGAGAGAAGAGTTGAAATAATAATATAAAATTAGTTTTGCTTATCATTCTTTCCTCTACATATTATTTTTTTCTCCTTCTTGCATTCTTTCTGTTAATTTCACAAAAAGGCTGATTTCTCTGGGAATATATTTGTACCTACCTTTATAATTATGTATTAATTCACATGAAAAACTGTTTGAATAAATATGAAGATGTCAATAAGATTATAAACACCTAAAAAGATACAGCAAGTCATAGATTTATTTTATATGTGAAGTATGTCAGCCAGAAGACCATTAACATGGCTAAATATTAGAAAGGAGAGCTTACTGGGGATTACGGTTTACCAATTGGGAAGAGAGAGTCTCTGCTGTGAACTGAAGGTGCTCTCTCTGAGGAGGGAAGGTCCAGATTGGGTTTTTATGCCTCACAGGGTCAACATTACAAAACAGAGTCACAAATATTCAGCAGGTTTCGGGAAAAGTGTAGGAACCTTCCCTGGGCAAAAATTGGCTTAAGCCCAGAGTCAGCAAAACTGGATGTGCTTTCCTTGGGGCCAGAGGACAATAGGTCCGGACACGGCCTATTGAACAAACAGAACTATTCCTCATGACAGATAGCTTTATGACAGATAACCAAGCGCCTGGGGTCTTGCAAACAAGCCAAGGTGTCACTTTGTCCTGCATATGGTAATGAGATAAAGAAGCTGAGATGCAAACATCTGCTTCCCTTGAGCAATCGTCTGAAAGGAATAAAAATGTGTTTTCTTCAAGACACCCAAGGTAGTCACGTACCAGGAAGTAACTGCCGGACATGGAAAAAGTACATAATAAAACAACTGGTAGAATTGACTACTTCAGTCTTGTACATCTTGAGTGTGTGTCTGTGTGTTTCTTTCTGTGTCCATCCTCTGTTCTGTAATCCAGGCCACAACAAAAAGCTATACGTATTTAGGAGAGGAGCTGAGCATATGTGCCATGGATGAACATCTATGTGACATACATCCCATGTACTCTTTGACATGAGATTTTAGCATTGAAATGTGGTAGAATTTGGCTATTTACCCCAAAAGGTGTTCACATAGGGCACAAAGACAGTTTGCGCTCACCCTCTCTAAGCTGGCCGAAACTGGCTGAAACTGGCTGAGGATCTGCAGTTGCTTGTCAGAGAAGAATGTTCGTAAGGCTGGTCTTTGTCCAATCAGAGTTCTAGTAGTCTGGGTTGTAAATCAGAGTTAAGATTATTTGCCTCATAGCTCCTATTGTTAGGAGGTTTAGCAAGAGTGTGTTCTTTCTTGTAGCCACAGAAATTTAGAAATTAACCATACCGGCCTGGCCCTGAATCCTGCACCGCTAGGTAAATTTTGTTTCCTTACTTTTAGGGTCCATCTTAGTTAATCAAGGAGTGCCTATTTTGGTATCTCAGATCACAGATAGGAGTTTCACATTTTGACATTTAACAGATGTCCATCAATTATTTATTGTCATAAATTGTTTTAAAAGTTCTTCAACAGTAAAAAAAAAATCTCCATGTATGTGTTTGCGAATAGAAACTAATTTATCAGTATGTAACTACATTTTATGGTAGATTATGTCTCCTCTATATGGATCATTTTTCCATAATTCTTTGATTATGTATTTCCAATGAGACTTTTTTTCCATTATGTGAAGGGATTACCTATTATTATTGCACATCCAAACCAAATAGCCCATATTCTATTTCTGCAATTATACGTGTGGAAAGATAGTCATTATTTTGAGTGAATTAAGGATTAATTAACTTTACATCCCCTGAAGGCCACCAATTTGGAAATTCTCTGTAATTGGAATTTGTGGATACTAATAAGCTCATTTTCCTTAAGCAAAAAATCAAATCATTAAATGATAAACAAATGTGACATATCTCAAGTCACCTACCGCCTTGTTGCATATTTATATTTATAAAATAGTGAAATTTTATTTTCACAGACAAATTTAATCATGACTAACTGCATTAAAAATATCTGAGAGACAATATTATTTGATCATAATAGAAAATTAGATCCTTAAAATCTGTTTTTGGCTCTGTTATAAATTTCCTCGATGACCCTGCCCAAGTCGCCTGTAACCTTATTCTGTGTGTGTCCTTTCATTAGTGAACTGGAACTCAAAGGCATGCTGCTTATCAGAGCCATCGTTAGAATACATTAGCATTTGGAGCAGGCTTTTAGATCTCTCTTCTAGAATGTTTTTAGTGTACAAAAATGTCACTATTATGTCTGAAATATCTTTTCATTCCTGTAAACTCTGCATCTTGATTTTGTTTTATAGTTTTTATTCCCATGGTGACTTGTTTTACTATTATTAAAAATTTGGGGGTAAAAAATTACTTTTGTCTATTCTTTACTCCATTAGTTGTGTAAACTTATTTTTCTCATTATGTACAATTTTGTCTTTAGTTTGGGGAAGGGGGGAATCTCATTCTTGGCACTGTTGACATTCAAGACTGGATGGATGATTCTTTGTTATAAATTGGTGGTCCCAGGCCCTGAGAATGTTCCACAGCATGCCTGGTCTCTAGCTGTAGAGGCCAGCAGCCCTCCCCCACCTCCAATTATGACAATGAGAAATGTCTCCAGATCTTGCCAGATGTCCCCTGGAGTATTTGATAACTACTTCAGTTTTATTTACATATTCAATGTTTTTAGATAAGATCATATTCAATATTTTTAGATAAGATTTTTATTGAAATTTCAAATAAATTTATGAACATATGTAGTGGCCAAGGGAAAGCTTTTCCCTCACCCTCTGATGGTTTCCTGAAAATGAACCAGCAATGTACAGAATACTGGAAGAACAGGCATACAGATTTATTTAACAGCATAGCACAAAAATGGCAAGGGAATGATACTCCAATAACCCAATTGGGTATAGATGACCATATGCTCTTTTTCATAAGGGAGATAGGAGATGGGAAAAACGTGGGCAATTCTATTGAAGAGTAAGTGATTATTAGGGAGAATAAATGAATCCTGGGAGATAGAAATTAACTTGTAAATGATTCTCTTTGGAATCTGAATGGCCCAAGAGGCAGACATTACTGTATGAAGAAGTCTGTCCAGGTGTAGTTGCATTCCTCAGTCTTCTCTGAGATTGACAGTGAGATTTCAAAAAGGCAATGGAAGGTAATTTTGTTCTCTGGTAGGCCAGTCCTCATGTAGATTAAGGAATATTGGAGAAAAGCCTCATCCTGTACTTTGGGAGAGAGAGAGGGTTGAGAAAAGAGACTGTGGGGGTGTGGTAGAAGGGGTTGGAAAGCATTGAGCCTGCTTTTTTAGTTTAATATGTTAAAGAACCACATTTTAAGGTATCATTTTCTGAGCCCTAACATACAATAATGAAAGAATAATTCTTATTATAAAATACAAAATCAGAGAAAAATAAGTGAAATATTTTATAACAATTTTTTTCTATCTAATATACTTAAATAAATCATTTTCTTCAAAACTAAGCACCTTTAAGATAATTAAAAAAAAAACGGACACTATCACCTTTGTTTGCTGCTTTCACATACCTTTTTCAGAAGAGCAATCTCCTAGACCTTAATAATAGTGTTTCAAAGTACATTGAAGTGTATGCCTACCAATTACAACATTAATTGTAGCTTCTAAAAGATTATCAGAACAATAGAATCTTCCTAGTTTTCTTAGTAACAATTCATTCATAATTTTATAATAAAAATGATTCAGAGGAACTATCACACTAAAAGTCACTATAGAGTCCAGTCATGTTTCATAAACCCACCCACACAAATCAACACATTCATTGCATTATTAACAGGCAATTACAACTCTGTGGAGCAGAAACTATAATTGCCCTTGGAAACTCTAGCCACAAGACCACTTTACCCTTTTCTTATAGCCAAATATTTTCTCATTAACTTAAATCCCTCAGTGCTAATGATCATGAACTTATATATTCAGACTATTCTTTGTTTAAAGATGATTCCATTACAGGAAGTGGCATTCTATGACTAAATTCTTCAGGCTTCCCATAACTGTTTCAAAACTCTCCATACTCATTTCTGTGCCGGCATTTTATTCCTGGGAATTGTCTCCCCTTATGTCCTAGTGCTCTTCGTATGCAAATCTTATAAATTCTTAAAATTTGCATAGAGCATGAGGTTAGCCTTGAGGGACACACTACTGGCTATACCAGTACTTATTTATCTCCTCTTCAAGCCCCCAAAATTAAACCCTGTCCCACTAAATTTGGACTCAATAATATTCTATATTTATTTTTGCTCCTGCTGTAAGTCCATAACCAGATATTTTTTCAGAGTCTCATTGTTTTATTTTGTACTTAACCACTAGAATTGATTCTTACTAAAATTGAACTCTAAAAATTTATTTACAAACTAATTGTATTTCCTTTTGTACAGGTTATCTGTTCATTTCTCTTTTTTTTCTTTATTGAGGCAAAATTAAAAAAATAAATTTTGTATTTATTTATGGTGCACAATGATGTTTTAATATATGTATATTTTATGAAATAGCTGTCACAATCAATCTAATTGATATATCGATAATCTCATAGTTATCCTTTTTTATGTAAAGAACATTTCCGATCTACTCTGTTAGCAATTTTTAAGGTAACAATACATTACTATTAACTGTAGACACCATACTCTACAACGGATCTCCAGAACTTCCTCATCCTGTCTCACTGAAACATTGTACCCTTTCAACAACTTTTTCTCATTCTCCCCTCCCTCATCCCCTAGCAACCACCATTCTTCTCTGTGCTTTTATGAATTTGACTTTTTAGATGCCACATATAAGTGAAATTATGTAGTATTTGTCTTTCTTTGCCTGACTTATTTTACTTAGCTAATGTACTCCAGGTTTGTGCATATTGTATCAAATGACAGGATTTCCTTCTTTTTTATGGCCAAATAGTATTCCATTGCATATATATATATTTTTTTCTTTATTCATTCATTTTCTTTATTCATTCATCTGTTAATGAACACTTAGATTGATTTTATATCTTAGCTACTGTGAGTCATGCTGCAATGAGCATGGGATTGTAGATAAGTCTGATTTTATTTGCTTACGATATATAACCAGAAATGTTGCTGGATCAAATAGCAGTTCTGTTTGGAGATTTAGAAGAACTTTCACACTGCTTTCCGTAATGGCTGTATTAATTTACATTCCCACCAACAGTGTACAAGGATTTCTTTGTCTTCACAACCTCATGAACATTTGTTATCTTTGTCTGTTTGATCATATTCATTCTAATAGTACAAGGTGATATCTCATTGTGGTTTTAATGTGTATTTTTCTTATGATTAATGATATTGAACATTATTTCATGTATCTGTTTACAATTTATATGTTTTAAGGACTATCTACTCCTTTGCCTATTTTTAGTAGATTATTTGTTTTCTTGCTATTTAATTGTTTGAATTTCTTATGTAATTCAAATATTAACCCCTTATCATATGTATGACTTGCACATATTTTCTACCATTCTGTAGGTTGTTACTTTATTCTGTTGATTATTACCGTTGTTGTGCCAAAGCCTTTTAGTTTAATGAAATCCTGAATATCTGTTGTTACTTTTGTTGCCTGTGCTTTGGGGTCATAGCCAGTCACTACCTAGACCAATGTCAAGAAACTTATTTTAGGCCAAGCATAGTGACACTCCCAACTACTTGGAAAGCTAAAGTGGGAGGATTGTTTGAGCCCAAGAGTTCAAGGCTGCTGTGAATTATAATCAAGCTACTATACTCCAGTGGCAGAGAGAGACTTTGTTTCCCAATAAATAAATTATATATATATATATATATATATATATATTTAAAGAAGATTTTCTCCTATGTTTTCTTCTAGTGGTTTTATTCTGTCAGGTCTTATGTTTAAGTCTTTAATACACTTTGAATTGTTTTTTTTGGATACAGTATAAGATAAGGGTCCAAATTTATTCTTCTGCATGTGGATTTACAGTTTTCACAACACCGTCTATTGTAGAGACTGTCCTCTCCTCATGTGTTTTTGGTAACTTTGTCAAAGATCAATTGAACATAAATGTGTGGATTTATTTCTAGGCTTTCTCTTCTGTCCCATTTGTCCACCTATCACTTTTATTCCAGTGCAATGCTATTTTTATTACTATAACTTTGTAATCAGGTAGTTCTATAGCTCCAGCTAGGTTCCTTTCAGTCAAGATTGCTTTGGCTACTCTGAGTATTCATACAAATTTAGGGTTGCTTTTCTATTTCTGTGGAAAATACCATTGAGATTTTGATAATGATTACATTGAATCTGTAGATAGCTTTGGGTAGTATGAATATTATAACAATATTAATTCTTCCAGTCCATGAATGTTGGATATTGTTCCATTTATTTTTGCATTCAATTTCTTTTATCCATGTTTTATAGTTTTCAATGTACAGATCTTTTGCTCCCTTTGTTAAATTTATTTCTAAGTATTTTATTTTATTTTTATGCTACTTTAAATAAGTGTTTTTCTAGATGGTTCAACATATAAAAATCACATTGAACGAATGGAAAATATAAAATATATTATTATGTTTGTAGATGCAAAAAAATCACTTGACAAAATTTAACATCACTTCACGACAAAAAACTTTCAGCAAATTAGATGTACAAGGAATGTATTTAAACCTATTAAAGACCATATATGACAAGCCCAGAATTAATGTCATAGTCAGTGGTGAAAAGTTGAAAGCTTTTCCTCAAAGATTAGGAATAAGATAATGATGCCCTACTCTTTCCATTTGTATTCAATATAGAGTAGAGATCATAACCAGAGCAATTATGAAACAAAATGAAAGAAAAGGCATCCAAATAGAAAAAGAAGATGTCAAATTGTCTGTGTTTGCATATGACATATTACTATATATATATATATATATATATATATATATATATATATATAATACTAAGGATTCCACCAAAACAGAATAAACAAGTTCAGTAGATTTGAAGAATACAAAATTGACATAAAAATATTAGTAGCATTTTGTATACTAACAAACTATCTGTAAAAGAAATCAAGAAAGTAATTTCTTATCAGATTTAAAATGCCTTGGTTGTAGGCAACCGTTTCAGAGTACTATAACCCAAGCAATTCTCAACAAAGTGTGAGACGTATGAGAACTCCTTTATGATGTGTTCGATTGTGTTTGAGAGGAAACTAAAACTACCCTAAAGGAAAGAAATATGTAATAAAGTACTATATTGTGTGGTTCTACTTAATCAGGTATTAGAATCCAGGGAAGTAAGAACTCAGTGAGGATTGGGAGTAAGAAAGGAAAGCTTTATCAAGACAGAAATCCAGTTGAGCTGTTAAGGTATGTCTTGCATTCATGCAATTGGAGGAAGGAACACATTCTATATTGGCTCATAAGAAAAAAACTAAGAGTGCTTGGAATGCTGAGTGGAAGTTTCTAGACAAATCCAGAACAAATACACTCTTTGTAGGCCAGAGACCAAGATCAAGGTGCATACCCTAGGCAACTCTGCTCTGATTAGTTTGAGAAGGGCCAATTTTATGAGTAATAAGAAAGGGACATAGGAAAAAAGGCAAGAAAATTGCTAAGGAAAGTGTCTACCAGTAAAATATTTCATAAATATCAAAAGAAATGTGTGTTATGAAGGCTAAAGAATTATTAATATCTTTTAGCACACAGGTTAAATGCTCTACTTTCATTAGCAGCTGTGGAACCTCAAGTTCATGAGAGAGATTGCTGAAACCCTTCTTGATCAAATTAGGTTTGAGGATCAGTAGTCAAGAGTTTTGAACCAAAAAAATTATGAAATCATTTAATTTATTTTTTTATCTGTTGCTATGGCTAAAATTAGCTGGTATGCATGGGTACCTCCATTCAGGTGGGTTATGATCCCTTTTTGTTCTGACAGGGTGCCACCTGTGCCATATCAGGTGTTAAATATTTTAATAAATATTTTAAATGTTCCCTTTGCATATAGCTGGTGCCCCATCAGCATATAGCTCAGCTCCTTTCAAGCTCAGATCACAACTCATAAATAATCATTAAAATATATATATATATATATACAGTTTGCTACCACATGTATTATTAGTGATATATAGAAAAAAAAAGGTCAAAAATTTTACGTCCGATAAGTTATTCACATAAGCCGAATTATGGCTCATAATATATACATGATGGTGCAAGTTGGCTTTGTTCACCTTTAGAATAAAATCTGTGTTTCCCATGTGTGGATAGCACCTGCTATGCAGTGCTATACAGCACTGATATTATGCTGCTTCCAGCAGTGTCATTTAATAGAACAATTTTTGTCAATATCTCCTTTTGATTTCTCCCTGAGCATAATATTTGTGTTAACTTAGTGGCTGACTTTACAAGCTTCTAGATAATGCAGTGCCTGTTCTTGTTATTGCTGGGAAAAGTGTTGATTTGAATGATGCCTGAATGATTCCATTCTCTTTATTCTATAGTCTGGGAAAATATAAACAACTTTGTTTTGTAAATCATGTGTTGAACTTCTTATGGAAGAATATAAAAACAATTGGTTTAGCACAAAGCACAATACATTTTAATAAGGAGATCAATGTATCAATGACATCAATATGTAATTTGGTGAAGTTAAATAACAAAGCACATGATGATGAATAGTTGCAAATGGATCATGAATTCAATAAAATCCATTTCTTCTCATGTTCATGGTTCTTTTCTGAATAATTTTTTTGTTTTGCTGCTTATGAGAAATCTGTATATTTATATATCACTTGTCAATGTACATATAGATTCCTATTTTATTTTGTTCTGAAATTTTTCCTTTTTATGTTTATGATATTTTACAGAATTGTATTTACGCCATAATTTTCATCATTGCTTTTATGCAGCAATGATCCATTTGTGAGCTTCTCATCCACTCCTTGTGATTCAGAAGTAGAATGCAACATAATAATTAAAAAAAGATACCAATGTCAACAAACAACAGCACAACACACAAAACACTTGAAAATGTATTTCCTAAGACAAATAGCATATTGTTCAAACAGAATATGACCCAAAACAAAGTAAATACTGCAATACTTGAAGAATAGCTTCCACCTCAAGGCAATGATTTTATGAATAAAAGTAGAAGAGTATATGTACAATGCTGTTGCACAGCCCATCTGTGTTAAATAACACAAGGACCATCATGTTTCCCACATTTCAAGAGTCATTTCCATAGGTGAAAAGATGAGAGAAGAATGAAAATTGATCCGTATAGCATCCATTGCAGAAACGGTAACTGAGCAAACAGAGAAACATATTTTTGTTTTGTTTTCATGTGTCTGCTTTTTACAGAAATAATTAAAATAATAAGCATTGACAGAAGTGGCAGATTGTTTGAAAGATGGCCACAAAAATTCCTCTGATCTCTGTAATTATACTTCTGCACTGTGCAACTTTCTTGTTCCTCTCCATCAACAGGTAGAATCCATTTTTCCAAGTGTTCATTTGGGCTGGTTTTGTTATTGCTGTGACTAATAAAATGTGGTGGAGGTGATACTGTGTTTGTTCTGAGCCTAAGTTTAAAGATGCCTTGTAGCTTCAGTTTTTAGCTCTTTGAGCACAGTACTGCCAAATGAGGAAGAAGATCTGGCCTGTGAAGGAAGAGACCACATGGAGTAGACACAATCTGGTACCAGTCCATGGCCTGTTAGGAAACGGGCTGCACAGCAGGAGATGAGGGGCAGGTGAGCAAGCAAAGCTTCATTTGTATTTACAGCCACTCCTCATCACTCACATCAACACATAAGCTCTGCCTTCTGTCAGGTCAGCAGCAGAATTAGATTCTCATAGCAGTGGGAACCCTACTGTAAACTGTGCATATGAGGGATCTAGCTTGCACGCTCCTTATGAGAATCTAATGTCTGACGATCTGAGGCGATGATGTTAGTGCAGGGGAGTAGCTGTAAACACAGATTATCATTAGCAGAGAGGTTTGACTGCACAATAAATGTGATACGCCTGAATCATCCTGAAACCATCTCCCCTACTCCAGTCCATGGAAAAATTATTTTCCATGAAACTGGTCCCTGGTGCCAAAAAGGCTGGGGAGCACTGATGTAACTAAATATAATAGCTATAGTTTTAAGGCATGATTAAACAACAGAAACTTTTCAGAGGAGTTGTATTATTGCTGTTGCTCTGGGAGTGGCCAGAAGTCAGGGTGAGGTTTTGGGGACTGCATCCTCCATCATTCTCACTTGCCTAAGCCTTTTCTTTCCTTTGGTCAGTCAGGTCTCCACTGTTAGTTCTAGAAGAGAAGGAGTGTACCTGGATTACCCAGGGTATGAGCACATGGGGCTGGCTACTTCTCTGGGGAAAGGTAAAGATATTTAGTCTTTATCTAGCAAGAGAAATAGGGAGGAGATAGGCAAAACCACAGGGTTTATCAAATCACGTTCTGGTGAATGTTCAATGGGAAA
>CAUYSK010100248.1:0-19292 GCA_963575035.1 Avahi laniger
TTGCAATAATCCAGTGAGAGATAATGGTACCTTAGGCAGGATGTAGCAGTGAAAATGGCAAGAACTAGTCAGATTCCAGATATATTTTGCAGATAGAGCCAACGTAATTTCACATGGAATGTAGGGCGAGAGAGAGAGAGAAAGAGAGAGAGAGAGAGAAAGAGAGAGAGAGAGAGGAGGAGTCAGGATTGGTTTCAAGGAAGTAGAAGGATGGGTGGAGTTGGCACCAGTTGAGATGGAGAAGGCTGCAGAGAGAACAAATACGGGAGAGAAGATCAGGAGTTTGGTTTTGAGCATGTCACTTTTAAGATATTAGACATCAAGTGGAGATTTCAAGGAGGTAGATATATTAGCCCGGATTTTTTTTTTTTTTTCTTTTTTTAGCCCAAGTTAGGACATGGAGAGCCTGGAATTCTTGAGAGAGATTAGGACTAGAGATAAACTTCAAGTCATCAGTGTACACATGGCATTTAAAGCCATGGAACCAAATGAGATCACCAAGGAATGTGGCTTCTATAAGAACTTGGGAGACACAAATATAAATCAGTGAGCTATTTACTTTTTCCTAGGAGAAAGAATAGGTTAAGTAACATTTGGGTCCTTCATATGTGCCAGGCATGCTGTATGTACACACACACACACACACACACACACACACACGTACACACTATCCTCTCACGTTTAATACTCATAATTATTTCATAAGGTATGTACTTTTTTCATTTCACAGTTAAAACTAGCACTTAAAAAGAGTAAGTAATTTCTCAAGGTCACATAGCAAGTGGTAGAGAGAGAGGATTTATAATCAAGTTTGTTTTACTTCAAAGCTATCCTTTTTTTACAGTATTGAGAGTAAAATGTAAACTTTACTTGTTCTAATGCTACGTATCCTATTAGAATTGAGTCTGTATCTGAGATGTGCATCCAATCTTTTCTAGATTATTCTAATTAGCCACTCTTGTATGGTTAGGTCAGTATAGAGCTACAGAGCCCCCTTTAAAAAAAAATGACAGACCTTCAAAAAACTTTGGCAATTTATAAAAGAAACACAAATGGCCAGTAGGCATATAAAAGTTATTCAACTTTATTAACAAGTGAATAAAAGTAAATTGAAACTGACCATCTTTTTTTTTTTTTTTTTTAACCTTTCAAGTTGCTGATAAGAACAAAAAGATTGCTGATACCTAATGTCTGTGTGGGTATGAAGGAAAAAGGCCCTCTAGCCGGGCACAGTGGATCACCCCTGTAATCTCAGCACTTTGGGAGGCTCAGGTGGGAGGATCACTTGAGGCCAGAAGTTTGAGAACAGCCTGGGCAACATAGCAAGACCTCATCTCTATTTTAAAAAGAAATGCACTATAGTACATTCTTGATAGGCAGGTGTGATATGACCCTTTTAGAGGTCAGTATTCATTAAAATTGAAAATGTCTGTATCCTTGACACAGTATTTCGTTTTCAGATTAATTCTACAGAAACATAAGATAATGTACAGAATTACTCATTGCAGCTGATCTGAGATAGTGAAAAGTTGAAAATAGTGAAATTCCCATTAATAGGGATGTCATCCATTCTGCAGGATATTATACAGCGCTTAGAACAAACAGGAGCTTTATGTACTGACAAGAAAGGATGCTTAAGATAGATTGCTAAATGGGGGAAAAAATTACATATAACAGTACGTACAATATACTGTTTTAAAAGATGTGTAAGAAGAAATGTCCTAGAGAAATATATACTGAGTTGTTAATGTTAGTTATTTCTGTGGTGGTATCATGGGAGGGAGACATTCATTTCTGTACTTCTGGATTGTTTTTCTTTTTTAACTCAAGTCTTTCTAATCAGAAAAAAATCAGTCAAGATAACTAACGCACCAAAAAAGACAAACCCAAACCCAGTCCTCAGATGTTAGCTTACTACATACAGCACTTAACAAAAAAATTTGAAATGCATGTGATTTGCTGGTTAGTTTCTCCAAAATTCAGCATTAGCGCTCTCAGTTCTCAGTAAACCATGGGTTAAGATGATCTTAAACTGATACTTTACAGGACAAGTAAACTGGTTTTAGAAATAAATTGTTCTTTCTCCATTACAAGCTACTTGACTGAGAAAACAACAGTGGAAAACTTTTCACAATATTTATCGCTTTATTGGTAGCTTTTGATTGTATAGAAAAAAGTAATTATCTTGGTATAGATCTCAAACTAGAACTGTCTTTTTTTATTGAAGGACTTTTTTTTTCGGTTAAGTATTCATGTGGACAGTACTGAAGAGCTTCCTCCAAGAGCCCAATTTATTTAGTTGGTGACGTTCAAGTTTGTAGCAAGTTCATCTTGGAAGGCCTGTAGTGTTGCAGTGCTCCTCAGAATCAGCTGTTTTACCAGTCTTGCTGCACTGCAGTTCTTTTCTTACTGAGGAGACCAAGCAATAATGTATATCTTAAAATTGTTACATCAAAATAATGTACTGTGTATACTCCAGTGGAACAGGAGGGTCTCAGCTGGGTACTTGTTACGTCACTTAAATC
This sequence comes from Avahi laniger, assembly GCA_963575035.1. Classification (NCBI taxonomy): domain Eukaryota; kingdom Metazoa; phylum Chordata; class Mammalia; order Primates; family Indriidae; genus Avahi; species Avahi laniger. The sequence continues at coordinate 2,526 of CAUYSK010100248.1, forward strand.
TATCTAAAAGTGCACTTTCAGGGTTTTTTGTTTTGTTCTGTTTTTGTCTTGCTATAGGCATTGCTGTGGCTATGTTGGTGAATAGGTGTGACAACTTAAATAAGAACCAGTTTGCCAGATGGACTTTGCAGTTTTTAAAACAAGGTCAACTTTCCTCTCTGGAGGTCTGATATTTTATGCAGGTGACTCACTCTTTAGTAAATGACGTAATATATTTGTGCTCTGGGCATTAACTAGAGAGCTTAATTTAAGTATCAAACATTTATTAAACATTTTTGTGCCAGATACCTTATAGATATTGGGGAATACAAACACGTATCAAACATGGTCCTGGCCATTTATAAGTAAATAGTCTAGTAAAGGAGTTTGAAATGTATAAATTGTGGCATAATATGATATGCTATAGTTATAAAATGCATGGCAAATTCTGTTCAGGGATATTTTGGAAGGTTTCATGAGGCAATATTTAAATAATTTTTAAAAAGATGTATGAAGCATACCTGGTAGAAAAGAAGGGCATTCTAGGTAGATGAGAAAAGACATAGAGGTTTTGAGATAAAGCGGTATACATGGATTTGTTCTCTGGTCATCTGATATGGTGAGAGAATAGGCTAAATTATGGCACCATGGGTTGTAGCCACATTGTGAAGGCCTTCTAGGCTGTGCTGATAAGTGATATGATAAGATCTGCGTTAAAAAGACAACCATAGGAGGTTTTTTTGGCTTCTAAGGATGGAAATAGGGAGACCATTTGGAGTCTTTATCAATAGTCAAAGGGAGAACTGCTAAGGCATTAGGGTTTAGGCCAGTGGAAATGAAATACAGGGGACACGTTTGAGAGAGATTTGGTGAAGTAACTATTTAGGGGGCTGGATGAGGGAGAGAGAGGAGCCAAGGATAACTGAATTTTTAGCTTAAAAGTACTTGTCACACATCTACTTAGAGACATTGAATAATAGGCAGTTAGAAATGTGAGGCAAGTTTAGGATTGACTGAGAGGAATGTAGTATGGGATTTTTTGAAGCCTTTGAAGTTAAACTGTTCAGGTTTCAAATCCCATCTTTGTGCTACTGAAATGGGAAATAATCATACATATCTTAAGGAATTGTTGTGATTGTACATATAAAACAATAAATGGTGGCAGGTATTTTGTCCATCTAATCTGTGTATCGGAACCAGGAATGAATGTTTCAAATTGAAAGAATGATAGTATAAGAAGGAAAGAGGGGAGCTAGATTTCTGGAAAGGTAAGTACTTGAACTAACTACCTTGTTAGCTCTTTTTGGAATTCCCCTCAGTTGGGTTGTGGTTTCCTACTATATTCCGTACTTCTATTGAGTGTGAATACAAAAAGTGTTCCTAGAAATCTTCCTTTCAACTGTATTGAAGATGTCATGGTGTTCAATGTTCTGTGTAAAAAAATTCTTGTAATAATTTCTGTGGAGTTTAAGTACTAGGAAAAGTGTTTTTGCTCTAACAAATTGGTATTTGTTATTTTACTAGTTGAGCAGTTTTTAAACTTTTGTTTTTTTAATTTTTGCTATTTCAGAACTTCTGAGCTTAAGGTTCAACTGAGATATTTTCCTTAGCCTGTGCTTTTGGTTTAATAATCCCTATTTCCTCTTTTATTATATGACTCTATTGTATCTTTTCCTGGGGGAAGGACGCTTAAACAACAGAAATTTATCCTCTCACAGTTTTGGAAGTTAGACATCTGAGATCAAGGCGTGAGCTGGATTGTTTTCTCCTGAGGGCTGTGAAAGAGACTATTCTATGCCTTTTGCCTAGCTTCTGGTTTGCTGGCAATCTTTGACATTTCTTGGCTTGTAGAAACAACCTCCCAATATTTGCTTTCTTTTTTTATTTTATTTTATTTTTTTGTGAAACAGAGGCTCATTCTGTCACCCTGAGTAGAGTGCAGTGGCGTCATCATAATTCACTGCACAAGCTCCTGGGCTCAAGTGATCCTCCTGGGTAGCTGGGATTATGGGTGCTGGCCACCACGCCTGGCTAATTTTTCTATTTTTAGTAGAGACGAGGTCTCGCTCTTGCTCAGGCTGGTCTCAAACTCCTGAGCTCAAGCAATCCTCCTGCCTCAGCCTCCCAGAGTGCTAGGATTACAGGCATGAGCCACTGTGCCCAGCCCCAGTGTTTGCTTTCATTTTTACTCAGTGTTCTCCCTTTGTGTGTCCCTGTGTCCAAATTTCCCCTTTTTATAAGAGCACCAGTCATACTGGATTAGGGCCCACCCTAGTGACCCCATCTTAACTAATTATATCTGCAGTGACCCTATACACACATAAGGTTGCATTCTGAGGTACAGCGAGTTGGGACTTCAACACAGGAATTTTGGAGTGACACAATTCAACTCCTCATAGTTGTGTGTTTAAAAAAAAAAAGAGACGCTATCCCTAAAATGCCTAAGACATTCAACTCATGATTGGTGATCTGTGCTACGAGGGCTTCACTTCTCTCTTGATTATCACCAATGGTGATGAGTGATGCTTTGGAGTTAGGTGAGAATTGACAATGTGGACTTGATCTCTTCATGACTCTCCACAGAAGCTTTATCACAAGGACTGGAAGCACGTTGTTTGGAGTCATTAATAACTGTTTCCTCACAGTTCTCTTGGATGTTTTCCTTAGTTTGTGAGCTTTTGAATGACCAATATGTCTTACATCTTACCCAGCAACCTGCTTTAGATTTGAGCCTTTTCTTCTAGACAATGCCTGTGGGTTTTTTGTAACAGATGTGTAAAATGTTACAGTGTACCTTTTTGTCATTTATATTAAAATTAAAAAGAAAAACCTACATGGAATGTTTCTCCTAATACATTCTATTAATATACAAAGAGCACATTAGTGTTCCATCAGAAAGGATGGGCTAACTTTTGCAAATAATTTAATAAATGGATACAAACGATAACCACAAAAAGTAGCCATTTATTTGGCACCTAGTATAAACCAGACATGCCAACATACTGAATTATTATCACAACAACCCTGGAAAGTATTAAATATGAAGGGGGTAATTAAGTATGAAATGTCCGACTTCCTTAAGTACTAAGTTTGACAGTTGGTATCTCTGATATTTCACTTTGACATGTCTTGTTTTATTGTAATTGTGATTATACATCCTCAGTCTTGCAAACACACATTTTTGGCTTGTGATTATCTTTCAAATTTTTTTTTAGTGCAATTCTCTGAAACCAAGGATAAGTAAAAAATTTGTGTTATTTTCGAATATGGTCAATGCAGAGCAGACAGCTCCAAATATCAACGAAGTGTTTGGGAAGGATGTGGCTAATGAACACACACAATAGTACATTGATGGTTTGAGAATTTCAGTCAACCACATAACACAAGGTTGTTAACATTTTTGCATATTTATTCAGTCTTATTTTCTGTTTATGTGTAAGCACACATAATCATACTATAAATAAAAACGTGTTCCCCTTTCACTCACATAGTGAATGGTTTTTACACTAAAAAGGAACAAAACTAGCTCCTGTTTTTTCTCTGCTATACTCTCACACAACACTTCTGACACCAGATATGTGGGTTTTTTTCCCCATACTAACCAATTCTACCGACTCTCTGGACACCATCAGTGTGTCTTACAATTCAATTGTGACGCTAACTACCTGGAGTTAGTGCAGACCCCACAGGTTAAGGGCTCACAAAAGACTGCTCACCGCTTCAGACTGCAGTTGCAAGTAGTGGATTTCCACACTTCCACACTTCTTCTGACTTGGCTACCAATTGGGAGTTCCCACAACTTCCTCCTCAGGTTTAGTAATTTGCCATTTTGGCTCACAGAACCCAGGCACACACACTTACTGGTTTATTATAAAGGATATAAATGAACAGTCAGATGAAATGGTAGATAGGACAAGGTCTGGAAAAGTCCTAAGTACAAGATCTTTTGTCCTGCCACCCTTCTGGCTTGTGGATGCCTTCAACCCAGAAGCTCCCTGAATCCCATAGTTTTTATGGATCTTCATCACATAGACATGATGTATTATTACCTCAATCTCCAGCTCCTCTGCCCTCTCTGGAAGATGGGGGTAGGGCTGAAAGTTCCAAGTTTGTAATCAGAGCTTGGTCTTTCTGGTGACCAGCTCCCATCTAGGAATGCAACAAGAATCACCTCCTTAGAACAAAACATGCTCCTATCACCCAGGAAATTCCAAGGGATTTAGAAGCTCTGTGTAGGAATCAGGGTCAAAGACCAAATATTAGAACAAAAGATGCTCCTGTTACCCTTGTCACTTACGAAATTATAAGGGTTTTAGGAGCTCTGTGTTGGGCACTGCAGACAAAAACAAAAGAAATACATGTTTCTTTAACAATATCACTGGCACATACAATTATTTAGTCTTTGTTATCCTCATTTTCTGTAACCTCTTTTTTTTTTTTTTTTTGAGACAGAGTCTCACTGTGTTGCCCGGGCTAGAGTGAGTGAGTGCTGTGACGTCAGCCTAGCTCACAGCAACCTCAAACTCCTGGGCTCAAGCGATCCTCCTGCCTCAGCCTCCCGAGTAGCTGGGACTACAGGCATGCGCCACCATGCCCGGCTAATTTTCTCTATATATTTTTTTAGCTGTCCAATTAATTTCCTTATATTTTTGGTAGAGATGGGGTCTCGCTCTTGCTCAGGCTGATCTCGAACTCCTGAGCTCAGAACGATCTGCCTGCCTCGGCCTCCTAGAGTGCTAGGATTACAGGCGTGAGCCACCGCGCCCAGCCTCTATAACCTCTTATGGAAAATTTTAAACTTTGATAAAAGTACAGAGGATAGTATAATCCCTGTCACCCAGTTTCAATAGTGATTGATATTTTCCCCGTCTTTATTTTGTTCTCCTGGTTTTTGTTTCATTTTGCTGGAGTGTTTTAAACAAATACTAGACATTAATTGCCATGATTTTTAATTATTTCATAGTTTTTCAATGAATATATTAAAATTTAGTTAATCATTCTTCTTTTGTTGGACCTTTCACATTGTTTTTAATTTCTTAGTAAAATAATACCTCATATTTCTATATAAATCAAATTGAACATCTTCATGTACGAATCTTTAGGTGCTTCTGATTATTTTCTTCAGCTACAACTGAAGTTGTAATCACTAATTGAAAAGATATGAACCATTAAAAATAATCTTTTTTGTAATTATGACAACAATACATTTTCATTGTGGACATTTGAAAAAAAAAAAAAGAAGAAAATAAACATTACCTCAAACTGCTTTCTAAGGAGACCTGACATCCAACTATCAGCCTTCTTTTTTTAGTTTGCTTCTTAGTAGGGGAGTTGAGGGGGGTTTTTAGTGGCTCTGCCTGGAGAAGGGCAATCCTACTTGCAGCTCAGTTTATTGGTAAAAGTGTAAGGCTTTGTACTTCGCTAGCAGCTTAGTGCTTCCAAGTGCTCACCAGGAAGTAACATCTAAAACACTTTGTCCTATACTTTGTTGATATGTAATGGATTGCCCTTCTACTTCTACAACCTTTCTGTATCATCCTACCATAAAATCAAGAAAGAGCTGTCAGTATTCCTGAACTCCATCCCATTGCTACCTCTGCAGAATTTTTTCCCCCTGAATTTTGAGTTAGTGTTAGACTGCCGGTCCGTTTGAAAAGATGTATTGTGAAAAACAGTCTTCAGCAACTTGCCTCTGTTTACCATATGATGATTCACAGGAGAAATTGCAGTGGTTTGTATTCTGTTGTCCTTTTACTAAGTTAAAGCGAGAAAACTCGATAAGGAAACTGGAAATGCAAGTGTGATTTCTTCATGTTGTGCTTTGTGGCAATTAGGTAATTAGTTTATAATAAATTACTATTTCTGCGGGAGATAGTCACCTTAAGCACGGCTTAACAGATTTCTAGAGCTGAACCCATTTTATTTGATCCTGCCTTTTGTTATGAGCAGGTAAGTAAAAAAAAAATCATGACAGAGATTTGAGACTTTAAAACTTATTAGGAACACAGAAACGAAATCAGTGTTTTATTCTCTTAAATACTTTTAAATACTTGAATTTTCCTTGTCTTTCAGTTCCAGGAATGGATGGAGGTGCTTTAACTGACACGAGTCTCACAGATTCCTATTTCAGCTCCAGCTTTATTGGAGTCAATGGATTTGGAAGCCCTGTAGAAACAAAGTATCCCTTGATGCAGGTATCTTTAGTGTAAATTTATATTGCACTAAACAATGAAGTTTATTCCTGGGGCAGGGGACATATAGAGTTTCCATTTTTTGTTAAATTTGTTGAATGGGAGGTGAGATTTTAGTAGATAATAAGGTGGGTGGGATGTTGTGTCTCCAGTAGGGCTGGAGTTAGAGGTATTGAGTGTGGGGGTTCATGGGGTGACAGTGGAGTGTGTAGAGGGTGGACTCTAGTTCTACCATTTGTGTCTGTTTTGTAAGTATGCTACTTAAACTTGGTAGTGATGATGATAATTTTTAACTTTTTCAGCAGATAATACATACATACATTATAAAAATTAAAAGTTACAGAAGGGTCTCCCTCCCGTCCCTGCTCACCACCATCCTGTTAACCTTCCTACAGGCAGCCACCATTACTGGTTACCATTTTCCTACATGTCTTCTCAGGAATATTCTTTGTATATAGGAGCATAATATTGGCTTTATTTTATTTAATGCTTAAATGTTAAATTTAAAGCCACAGTACTAAAGGGACATTTTACATTAAAAATGTCATTGAATTTTTTTCTCTTTTTTTTTTTTCCACCCACTTTGTTCTTTTTGGCTAACTCTTTTTCTTTATCACATGACTGCGTGCAACGCTCAGGACATTTTTGTTTGCATTATTTTTGTATTTTGGTATGGCAGAATTTTGTAGAGTTGGAATAAAATTGGAAAGTATTCTAGTGTTGTTAATTGAAAAACCTTCATATTAATAAAGGTAATATATTGTCCTTTCCTGTTTCTGTAATACACTGCTGGATGGCTTTCTCTGTAATTGCAATAGGATATTTAAACACAAGAAAAATTAGTCTTTACATTTCATGTTGAACTAATTTTAAGATCTATAGGAAGTCAGTGCTTTTCTGAAATATTTTAACTTTCATTTACATAAATGCTGAGGTTTCCTGTAAATATGCACCCTAGGGGTTGTTAGAATTATAAGCATTTAAGTAAATGTACACAGCCATGTATCCAAACAGAGTTTACTTTTACGCACAATTAATTAATGTATAGTTATACCTTCTTTTGACTGCGCGTGGGCCACATTTTCACGTACTTTTTATGTATGTTTTTGTATTAAAGTTACCTCAAGAACTTAGACATCTCCTTCCCCTTTTAATTATGCAGAAATTAAGTAAGAAGTTGAGTGACCAGGTTCAGGATTGTAGAATTAAAGCCACAGCTGGGAATTCCTAACTCATACTTTTCAAGGCATTGAGTTAGATGTTATATATGAGATGTGGGCATGGGATGAAGGACCTTCCAGGATAAAGAGACTATAAAGCAATGGTCCCCATCCTTTTTGGCACTAGGGACTGGTTTCGGGGAAGACAATTTTTCCATGGACTTGGGGGTTTGGGAGATGGTTTTAGGATTATTCAGGTACATCACATTTATTGTGCAGTCAGACCTCTCTGGTAATGGTAATCTGTATTTGCAGCTGCTCCCCAGCGTTAGCATCACCACCTGAGCTCCACCTCAGCTCATCAGGCATTAGATTCTCATAAGGAGCACCCAACCTAGATCCCTCGCATGCATGGTTTACACTAGGGTTTGAGCTCTTGTGAGAATCTAATGCTGCTGCTGATCTGACAGGAGGCAGGACTTACGCAGTGATGTGAGCGATGGGGAGCGGCTGTAAATACAGATGAAGCTTTGCTCCCTAGGCCCACTGCTCACTTCCTGCTGTGCAGCCCAGTTCAGGTGATGGACCGACGGGTACCAGTCTTTGTCCCGGGGCTTGGGGAATGCAGCTGTAGAGGATATGGAGAGAGACTAGAAGGTATAGGACATGTTTAAAGAACAGAAAACATTCCAATTTTATAAGCTCTATAAGACGTATGAATGATAATATGAATTGAGAAAGGGTATTAGAACATTTGACTTTATACATAGGTACTGTTTACCTTCTTGGATAGATACTAGAATTTATATTTTATAGACAAGGAAACTTAGTTATGTGTCTTTCCTAGGCTAGTAAGTTATAGAAGCACAATTCAAAATAGGTCTGCAGCTTTGGCTTTAAATACTGGGCTAGTGAGTAAAATTTTCATTTGATGTGTTGCAGATAGTCTTTGGTAGTTTTTGCACAATTTATTGTAATCCACAAAACAACATTTATAGGAAGACTAGTATGTCAGTAATGTGAACAATGGATTTGGAGGGGAAGAAGCAAAAAGGATGAGTCTTCATTGGTCGAATATTTTTATTTCTGTGTTCCTTGGTTTTATTATGTATATATATTTTATTTTTCAGAGAATGACTAATAGTAGCAGCTCCCCAAGCCTTCTAAATGACAGTGCCAAGCCATATACTGGCCATGGTAAGACCTGGTCCCTTTTGCTTGTTGTATGTGTCTATGTATGTATATTTCTGACTCCAAAAGCAATATACCCATTGTAGAAATTTTGGAAATTTTAAACAGGTATAAAGAAGAAAATAAAATTAAGATTTAGATTCTTCTCTTTTTTCTATGTGAATATTTACATTGTACTTAAGGTCGCATCAAACGCACTTAAATTAATCACAGGTGTTTCTGGATGACTATAAATTGAATTCCATTGTTTATTTTCATTATTTACTTAACTAATAGTTTTATACTCCAGTGGACCATGTAAGTGAATATTTTGAGTTATTTCTTTTGGATACATCTTAGAAGTTGAATTATTGTTTGAAAAATTATGAGCATTTTTGAGACTTTTGATACACAGTTTCCAGATATCTTTCTATCCTATTTTAAAAATAAATGTTCAAGTATGGTTTTTAAAAATATGTCACAGTTGAGTGTTAATACTCTGTATCAGTAAAATTATAATAATTATTAATAATGGTAAAAATAAGAATTTGCACATCGTTTATTTCCTGTGATAGATATTTTGTGTGTGTATCAAATTTTCGTCACTATTTGGGAATTTCAACCTTTTGCTATGGAAAAAAAGTTACATTTTAATCTTGAATAAAATTATTAGAAACTAATTTATAGCAGTATATATTTTTAGTATTACCATAAAGTTTAAATGCTAACTTCTAAATGTTGTCAGAGGTAACATGGAGGATAAATATTACCTATTTTTAAGTGCCTTAAATGTACAAATTATAAAAAATATTTTGTCTTGCTATCTTACTAGCTTTTCTCTTTGCATTATTAATTAATATTAAATTAATGTTAATGCTAATAAGGGGCAAGATTGAAAATCCAGGTAGAGGGAGGCAGAGAAATGAAACAGCAATCTATATGTACTGCATGATGGGGAGATTTAAGTTTCCTTTAAATGAAAGCATTTAATATATTTTTTAGCATTTCATGGATAATTTAATGAGATTAATAAACATAAGATTGATTAAAGCTTAGAAATGAAGGTAAAATATTTCATTGTATCTCATGCATACCTTTTTTCAGAAACTCTTCTGACTTGTGAGAAACAATTAAGATACATAATTTTCTCTGTGACTTCTGTCCACAGAGTAATGGAACTTTGAATTTATAAACTATTTGGATTTCGTGTTCGTGTTTTGAAATATTATATTTCCATCTTTAAAAGTTTAATAATTTACCTTTTAAGCAAGAATTTAAAATGTTTCGTGATAAAAATAGGGAATAGTTTGTAGAGGTGGTTTTAAGACTTTTACAGTGTTTAAATCCAAGTCTGGATCTCTGAGTATGATTGACCTCCCCCTGCCTTTTATCCTTTCCAAGAGTTGGTCTCAAGAGCACAAAGTTTTATTTACTATAGGTAGACTTAGTTCTTTCATAAACACACTCCCAGTAGCGTGGTTAAGAGTCATTACTTTTTTTCTGTATTGGAATTTTCTTTTGGTTCTCATCAAACAGCTGTATCCTTATCCATTTAGCTTCTGAATATACTGAGTATTGGCTGAATGAAGAATTCACCAATATGTGCATCATTCACTCAGAAAATATTTGAACATGCATTTTGTGTGAGGCACTAAGTTTAATTATTGTGGTATATGATTTTTATTACTATTATAGGCATTATCAGGTTAAACATTTATTAGATTTGTGGGTTACCTGAGGTTGTGTATGTGGAAACTTATATAACTTACCTTCCAGATCCTTTAACTTCACCTGCTTCATCCTTGTTTAATGACTTTGGTGCCCTCAACATCTCTCAGAGAAGAAAGGTAGGTGAAATTGAAATTTGAGTGAAACTAAATGGAATTTAGAAGTGATGTTGGGATTGTTACCTATATAGTGTCAATATTTTCTTAAGTAGAAGGGAGAGCCTTTTGTGGACTATTATGTTTTTATTGCCTTTTACTTTTTTCTTAAAAAAATCTCTTATGTGGAATTTTCTTTGATCTCTATGCGTGGAATAGAGAGATTCTATGTGAAAGGGTGAAATCCTGCTTATTTTTGCTCATTTCTTTATCTTAATGTATTGTTTTTAAGATAATATCTAATTTAATGTTATAGTTGCTGTTAATGTGACCTATTGTAAGCATATTAATCATGTTTTAACTTTGTTGTCTAAATTTCAAAGATTCTCCCCTAATTTAAACTCCTCATTACAAGGCAAACTTAAAATTTTCAGCTTTTCATAATTGGCTCAACTATACAAAAACAGTTTAAAATCTTCTCACATTAGAAATTTAATTTATCTGTATTTGGAATTGAAGTTGATAGACCATATATAGATTTTTGAAGTATTTTATAAGGACTGATGTTGTGACAAGTTCAAATGAATAGTTTGATGCCTTTGAGTCTTAATGGGAATCTTATTAATATTAATAGTCATCTAGAGAAGATGGTCTTTTTGGTTAGGATCAGTAGCAGCTAAAGATGTTCAGGAGGTTGTAAATCTTGATGGAAATTACTATAAAGTTATAACATCCAGTTTCCTAAATAGTGGAAAAGAGACCCAAAATAAAAGAATATTAATTTTAGAAAAACTGATACGAACTTAAGATGCTTCTAGGAAGGATCTGATGATAGTGTAAAATGATTCAGGAAGACTATGGTGGTAATGGCTTCACATTGTATACTTATCCCCAAACTCTTCGAATTGTATACATTAAATATGTACTGATTTTTATATGTCAGTCATACCTCAATAAAGTGATTTTTAAAATTCAGGAAGACTAGATGTTCTTAACACCAAAAAAATTTATGGGGACAGGTATAAATTACATTAACATCTCATGTACCTAATGTTTTAATTTTGAGACATGGATGAGAACAAGAAGGTAATTAGAAAATGTTTTTAAGCAACTAGAATTGATAGACTAAAGTGTATGGGTTTGATTTTTATAGATTTCCTTATAGACTCCCAACAAGAAATTACCCTTGTATTACACGCTTTTGTCTTAAGTTGGGATATTTGGTTTTTAAATCTATATGTTAGAAGTGGAGTAGAGTTGGACACAAACAGACTCTTTGACAGTAGAGAGAGGACAAGAGACAAATCCTGTGAATATGTAAGTATGCAGGAGATACAGCCTGAAAGTCAAGCTCCCCCTGGAGCTCTTTAGGGGAAAATGAAGAGTCCTTAAGTTGTCTTAGGTATCTCCTGAATGGCTTTTTCACATTTTAAAAATAATAATCAATTAACTGTCATAAGTAGCATTTCTGATGTATGAGCATGAAGTAAAATTAGAATGGTAAATTAATACTTAAAAATATTCCTAATAGGATGGGTTAGTGGAATGTGTCTTAAAGTTGAAATATGTGATTTTGATATACTGACATTTATTTTTGAAACAGTAAAAATCATTAGGGATTGGAAAAGGGAAAGTATAGTACCTTTTATTTTAAAAATTTATTTTAAAATAAAAGGAAATGTTACTACAAATATGACCTCAATATTTGGAGAGATATTAGAATATATCCTAATGGGCTGGGCACGGTGGCTCACGCCTGTAATCCTAGCACTTCAGGAGGCTGAGGCTGGAGGATTGCTTGAGGTCAGGACTTCAAGACTAGCCTGAGCAAGAGCAAGACCCTCTCTGTACCAAACATACAAAAATTAGCCGGGTGTGGTGGCACTCGCCTGTAGTCCCACCTACTTGGGAGGCTGAGGCAGGAGAATTGCTTCATCCAGGAGTTTGAGGTTGCAGTGAGCTATGATGATGCCACTGTACTCTCTAGCCTGAGTGACAGAGTGAGACTCTGTCTCAAAAAAATAAATAAATTAATAAATAGAAGAATATATATGGAAGCAGACTAATGTAGTGAAATGAGCACTCTGCTGTAATTCCCCCCCCCCCCCATCCTGGATCTCTGTGACCTTAGGCCAACTTTTCTAGGCTGTAATCTTCTCATCTGTGAAATCACAAGCATGACTTGGATAGTTGCTGTGCTGTCTTTCATCTCTAAAACTCAGTGTCTGTCTAAATTGAAAGCATTCACATGTCAGCTCTACCTAGAAATTCATAGTTTATGTATTCATGCAGTTTTGAGGGACCGTATTTTTTTTGCTTTTTACATTTAAAATCATACATAGTCCAGGGACAATGGAGAGTTTTTCCAGCAATGTGCTGTATAGTTAGAAATCTATGGGGGTGCAGGTTGCACGTATATTTAGATTATTTATGATTCAGTTGAGAAGGTTTAACATCTCTTTATATTAGAAAATGCTCTTGGCATAAGAGTATTGCATTTACACATTGCGAACTGAAGGCATGTGGAGACTTTGCGTATTTTTCTTTTGTAGTAATTTATAATATCTAATGATGTAATTTTATTGGAAGTAACTCAAAGTTATATAAATAAATATTTAATTACAGTTCTAGGTTTATCTAAACAGGCTAGCATGCTTTTATTATTTCATAATAAAATGGAAGAACACATAGTTAGGCCATATTTACCACTATTTCATAGCTAGTGAGATTTTTCTAAAAATCTCAGGCCAATCCCTGGGCCAGCTATATTGACTTTTGCCTATGGGGCTATGTGACTTATTGGGGTCAGATCAGTCAAGTGTCTTTCCTATTATAGACAGTTTTACCATATGCTAAATTGAAAAGACTTATTTGTTCCTGCTTCCTTCAAATCTAACTGGAGAGGCAATAAATGAACCTACTAGAGAACATTCCCACAGCAGTATGTTAATTCGTGCTAATTTAAATATTTGATGATTGCTAGGTAGCAGAGAATTCTCTAGATCTGGAAGAATTTATGGAACAAATACGTTTTGGATTGATTTTCTGAGGGTGAGGGACATGGATAAGCAAATATACCTAGGCAGAGAAGATGTGCTTGATTACAAGTGATAGAAATAGGAGCTTTGATTGTCGTCTTCTTTTCTTCCTTCCTACCTTCCTTCATCCATCCATCCATCCATCATAGATAAGCTAAGAAAATAAGGCTGAGGGCCTTAGTATCTGTAGGAACTTGTTGAAAGAGGTCATGGCCATTCATCTGGGCTGTGTCGTTAGCTTCGTGAGAAACTTCCTGAAGAGTTGTGTGCTGAGAATGTGTGTGTGAGGGCGCTACTACTCATAGCGTGTCAAGTGTTAGTCCGTGAATTGTTACCTGTCTCTAATGAGATACTTAAAACATTGAAAGTAAATGTTTAGAGACTTCGATAACAATTTGATAATACTGTGACATCCAGATGTGCAGTCATGTTTCTAGTAATTCACTTTTATTTTGCAAAATTATAGGACTGTGATGGATAGGAAATTTTTTAAAAAAAGGATCTTTTATATTGATGTTTGAGAAGAAGCACTGATTATTTTTTCTTCTATTTTCCACATTAGGGATGCTTAATTTTATAGGTAGAAAGAGAATCATTATTTGAGTTCTGTTAAAAGTGGGAGTTAATGTACTGGTGATGAATACATTAGGAAATCTTGATAGCAAGATACAGTTAAAGTTGAGCATGGTATAATATGAAAAGAAAGACTTGATAGGTACTGTGAGTCACAAAATGTGATCTAGACAAGCAGTATTTTCGGTGACAAATCCTTTGGGAACAAAGTATCTTTATAACTAAGTCAGGTGTTGAAATACAGATATTCATAAATGAAGTGGTTCAGTGCTGCGGTATCTTGATGATACTTGTCAGACTATGAGTTTTCATGCAGTTTTTATGTGACTGAGGTAAATCGTAGGCAAAATGAGAAATCTTCAAAATTTGTCTAGCATTCTTGATTTCCCCTTTTATATCTTTTTGGGCTATTGCCCTTCTTTACCTTTTTTAGGCATTAAAGCAAAAAGAGCTCTGGTACCCATCACTTATATTTCTTTGGTTTACTTTAGCGTATTGTTTCAGTCAATATGCAGCTTTACCTGGATATTTGTATTATGTTCCTAATAGTGATGTAATAGATTTTCACTTTTGTAAATTGTTTTGGACATTAATAACAAGTGCTTTGGGGTTGGGAAGCAAAGATTTCTGAAGTATCATGTTTATTTTTTCTGTTGTTGAAATTAAAGCTTTTGTTAGGATGAGGGAAATGGGATCAAAGGGGGCTGGCTGGCTGGCTCACCTGCTTATGGCTTGTGAGAATGTGTGGATGGTGGAGGTCCAGTTCTGTATTCTTCTGCTGGAGAGAAAATTCAGTAGCATACTTTTCTCTGCTTTCTTCCTTGTTTGAATCAGTTTGGATCCTCCTTTGTACTGTTTTTTTATCTTAAGAACATCCATCCCTCTCTACCATCTCTATTTCAGACTTACTAATGATTATATATGTTTTCTGATTAATTTGACATTAAAAATTTTTTCTCTAGCGTTTGCGTAAAATCTTTGAAAGATGACTTTTATGTTATTTCTACTCTATGCAAGAAAATAGGGAGTAGCAAAGAAACTGGAGAGTATTTACTGTAGAGTTCTTTAATGGATGATGGAATGTAAATCTTTTCTTAATCCTGCTAATAGGCTCTTTTGACATGTCAAACCAAGTATTGATCTTAGGAAAAATAAATAAAGATGTGGAGAAAATGGAGAGGATATTGAAAAATAACTGAAATTTTAAAGGAAATTAAAACTAAAACTCCATATATAAAACAATTATTTTTAAGTTCTTTATATATGTTCTCAAAGAAATAATGTTTTACTTGGTATTAGATTTCCAGTCAGCCATATGAGTATCTTTTACCCTATGAGTATTGTTCAGTAATATTTCTGTGGAAAATTGTTTAGAATTCCAAATTAATGCCTTTAGAGCTATTTCTTTTGTGGTGTCACTAAACTTCCATTCACCTCCATTTGCCAAGCTATGGGAATGTTTACTGTCTTAGCCTAAGCCAGATGTAGGTGAAGTTTTAGGCTTAGAGTTACATATGGGTCCCTTATGAAAACTCGTGGAATTGTTGGGATTTAAGTTCCTGAGGATGGGAGGAGCATCCATGCATGGCTCGTGTTTAGTTAGCTTACTCAGAGCCTCTTGGTGAATTTTAATTTCTTTCAAAGAGCAAACAGTAGGAATAGTAATAATCTGGTAGTATTGAATAATGGTTAAGGTTTCAGGGTTTGAAGTTGGAAGCCAGGCTGTTGGAATTGCATTTATATTTCTTCACTAATTATCTTCGCGTCTTTTGACTTCGTAGACCTTTTTCTTTCTTCATTTGCAAAATTAGAGTAAAAATACTTAGTACCTGCTACATAGGGTTCTTTTAAGGACTAAATGTTACCTGGCACATTAGTGTGCTATAAATGGTAGTTATTATTGGTAGTAAGTAATATATGGTGTTGGCCAAACCTTCCTAGCCTTGTTTAGAAACTGTTATTAAATAAATATCTTATGTTAATCATTGTGGATCAGGCTGCATTAAAATTGCCCACTGGAAAAGTGGTTCCGTAGCGGCTTTGAGGATGTCTACCTTTTCTTTGAGATGTTCAGCCCTCTTCTACCTCCAGTATTAGTTTTTCGCCTTCCTCCCTAAAGAAGGCTGCTCCTGTTAGCTTCTTAAACATGTCCTCCAAATTTAGTGAAAATCCATCTGGGGGTTTCTTGCGATGGTAGTGGCAGAGAAACAGAAACTTGATTTTATTTGTTTGGATGATGATTTCCTGTGTTTGTTCCAGGTAATGTGGTCAACTTAAAATAATTCTTTTGTAAATTAGATGTTTTATATTTTATTATATCACTCAATTTATCCCAACAGTTCTTTGGGAGATGTTTTTTTTCCATTTTGGGAAATGGAAATTTGAGAGATCAAGTAGTTCACATGGAATAATATAGATAATACTTACATTGCAGAGAAAGCAAAAATCTGTCTATTTAAGGCAATGTGAGAAGGGTGAGTTGATTCAGTTTCCTGTAAGGTGAAAAATGGAGAGAGTCCACTGGTGGTATGTAGAGGAGGAGATAAAACAATGATTAACTTTATGCCTGCTTCTTTTTCCACTTAAGTAATTATCTCAGTGTAAATTTCTTATTAGCATAATTTCTGGGGCAAGAATACACAATTAAGTTTGATAATTGACAGACTACCTTTCAGAAATGCTACATCAGGCCGGGCGCGGTGGCTCACGCCTGTAATCCTAGCACTCTGGGAGGCCGAGGTGGGCGGATCGTTCTGACCTCAGGAGTTCGAGACCAGCCTGAGCAAGAGCGAGACCCCATCTCTACCAAAAATAGAAAGAAATTAATTGGACA
>CAUYSK010100251.1:0-10796 GCA_963575035.1 Avahi laniger
AGGGGACTGGAGGTAAAATGCAGAAGATAGATAATGAAGGCCTGAATTGAGCTAGTGGAGGTATAGATGGAGCAGACAGGACAGATTGGAGAAAGAGTTAAGCACTTAAATTGGCCAGAATTTGGTGATTGGTTGGATGTCACGTAAGAGAGATGAAGGCACCTGGGATGACTGCCAGTGGCTCACGCCTGTAATTCCAGCACTCTGGGAGACCAAGGCAGGAAGATCACTTGAGCCCAGGAGTTTGAGACCAGCCTGAGCAAGAGCAAGACCCCATCTCTACAAAAAAAGAAAAAGAAAAATTAGCTGGGTGTGGTGGCGCACACCTGTAGTGCCAGCTACTTGGGAGGCTGAGACAGGAGGATCACTCTAGTCCAGGAGTTTGAGGTTGCAGTGAGCTATGATGACACCACTGTAATCTAGCCTGGGAGACTGGGCAAGACTCTGTCTCAAAAAAAAGTGTTAGGAGATGAGGAATCAATAGTTGAAACCTGGGAAGTAGCAATGTTTGAGAGTGGACAGGAAGAAGAGAAAAACATAAACTTTGAAGCTGTTTATTTACACAAATGACTCATTGAGAAACACCTTATAATTCTATTGCTATGAAAATGAGTTAGTGGGTCTCTAGGTTTTGCAAGAAGAATAAAGATTCATGTACTCTGGTGTGTAGTCAGAATGGCAATTTCAAATCCCTTTCCCTATCTGTATAAGTGCACATTTTCTGATGAAGTTTTTGGTTGGATAGGGTCAGTCTTTAATTGTTTCATGTCTGTTTTGTAGACAAACAATTTATGTTCCCCTATGATCCTGTAAAATTTTTGAGAAAGATACAGATCACTTAAGCATTAGTGTGTGCTAGGTGCTGTGGCTCACGCCTGCAAACCTAGCACTCTGAGAGGCTGAGGTGGGAGGATCATTTGAGCTCAGAAATTCAAGACCAGCCTGAGCAAAAACAAGACCCCATCTCTACTAAAAAAAAAAAAAAAAGAAAAAAGAAAACCAGAAAAAATTAGCCCGGTGCTGTGGTGCGTGCCTGTAGCCCCAGCTACTTTGGAGGCTGAGGCAGGAGGAAAGCTTGAGCCCAGCTGTTTGAGGTTGCTGTGAGCTATGATGATGCCATTGTACTCTATCCTCTAGCCCAAGTGATGGAGCCAGACTCTGCCTCAAAGAAAAAAAAAGCATTAGTGTGGAATTAGACAACTAGAGATGATGGTTCTCAATTTTTTTTTTTTTTTTTGGCAAATCTTTGGGTTGAAGGAAATTTGACTCCTTTTTCTTTTAATTTGGACTTCAGCTTTGGGTATATGTTCTATATACAATATATAGTAAAATGTATTATTAACTTATGCTTTTCAGTTATATATTATCATAATTTCAAATTGGCTAAAGAGTATTACAGAATAATAGTAACCTGAGTAGGCTGCCATTTTCTACTTGGATAGATTTTTTCCTTCCTCTGGCCTACCCTCCTCCACATTGCTACTACAATTAGCTTATCAAAATGTAACTCTAATCTTATCACTCCCCTGCTTTAGGAATTACTCTGTAGCTTCTTGTTGAGAGAATAAAGTTCTCTCAGCTGGGCAGTCAGCCTTCCCTAACCTGGTCCCAGACTTTTCTCCTCCCATCTGTCACTCCCCCTACATATTCCCTTCAATAACTATCTTTCTAGAGCATTCCATGGACTTCCATAACGTTGTGGCTATTTGTGGTCTGCCCAGGACACGCTTTTCACTGTTTCTCACTTTGCCAAAATTCTTTAACTCTCTACCCTTCCTAGATAACTATTCTCCCTCCCTGTGGTAGAATTAATTCATTCTGTCCTGGATATTGTGTAGCAGTTTGTGCATGTTGCTGTTCATTAATTATAAGTGGTTATGTCTATTTAGTTTCTTTGAGAGATTGTGAGCCTTTTGGAAGTAAATGCAGTGGTTTATCATTGGTTCATTTTATAAATATTAAATTTGTATAAAATGTCAGGCTCTGTCTCAGTCACAATTCTTATTATATTGGCAAATGTACCAATAGGTTTGGCAGATAGTAGTTAAAATGAGTCTTTTGGCCTGTCTCTGAGAGTATCAAACCTGCTGGTATCAGATAAGACCATGCATAAAATTTCAAATGTTTTAGACCAAGTTGTTTTAAAATGTTCCCTCAAAAATGCATTGTTTACTTTTTAATTTTTGTGCTTTAGTCAAAGAAAAAAGGACTGAGTGCAGAAGAAAAGAGAGCCCGCATGATGGAAATATTTTTTGAGACAGTAAGTCATTTTTCTTAAGATTTTTAGAATTTCGTATAATTTTCATGTTAAGTATATATCATCCAATGTTAACTGTCCCTTCTTCATTAGAGATCAATACTGACCAATTTCTTGAAGAATGGATAAAATTCTGCAAACATTTGTGATTCCTGTGAGTTGTGAAGTATGAAAGAACCATACCCCACTGTTGGTAGAATCTCCTCTATCCAGACTGTCCTACGTATTGGCACCTGAATTATCTTTCTGAAGCATGTATTTGATTGTCTCCCCTTTCTGCCTGAACATAGTAATGATAATAGCTCACATCTACTGAGCGCTGCCTAGGTAGCAATCACTGTTCCAAGCACTTGGGATAGATTATCTGATTTCATCCTTAACATCAACGCTATAAGGTAGGTACTATCATTATCATCCATCCTCATTTTGGTAGTGATAGTACGAGGATTCAAACTATTATTAATAGGTAGGCTCAACTGATTTTAGAGGGAGTGCAAAATACTTCCTCTTTGCTTTTATAGTTCTATCTGTAGTATAACACATATATATTTTTTTACTTATTTATTTATTTATTTTGAGACAGTCTCACTCTGTTGCCCAGGCTAGAGTGCCATGCATCAGCCTAGCTCACAGCAACCTCAAACTCCTGGGCTCAAGCGATCCTCCTGCCTCAGTCTCCCTGGTAGCTGAGACTATAGGCACGCACCACCATGCCCGGCTAATTTTTCCTGTTTTTCGTTGTTTGGCTAATTTCTTTCTATTTATAGTAGAGACGGGGTCTCGCTATTGCTCAGGCTGGTCTTGAACTCTTGAGCTCAAGCAATCCTCCCGCCTCGGCCTCCCAGAGTGCTGGGATTACAGGCGTGAGCCACCACGCCCGGCCTGTGGTGTAACACATATTTGATGGTACATGGGACTCCTTAGTATATTCGAGATATTTGTGCCTGACACTAATGGGAAGTATGTTAAAGTTTCAACTCCTAAGTGACAGAGCCAGAGTTCAAACCCAGGCACCTGGTTTTGGAGCCTGCTGTCTTCACTGTGTTGCTATATGGCTTTTCTTTGCCTCTAGGTTAAAGTCCAAACCAACCTTTACCTAAAAAAAGTAGTAAATACAGACTTCACATGGCTTTGCAGGACCTTAAAGCCTAGTTGGCCCCAACCTACCGACCATTTTCATTACATACAAGTGCGAGTGAGAAAAAAGTGGTAAAATAGAATATTAAATTGATAAAGAGTTCCTTTCATTTTGATAAGGCAGAGTCTTAGAAAAACAAACAAAATATTCTGGGGATTTCTTTTTTAAGTATTTGCCCTCTAAGTGTAATCTTACTGTTCCTAAAAGTCATTGGCAATTCAGAATAAAGTATCATATTAATAATGATATGGTTAAGATAAATTAATGAAGTTTGTATATGAAAATTATGATAATTTATTCTTCTGCTGAGTTGAAATATTTTTCCTAGGGGCTCAGAGCAAGAAAAGCAGATTTGATTCCTATCAGGCATTAGAAAGCTGGGGAGAGTGGTTGGGAGAATTATTTTGTTCTTTACAATATTGTTAATTGTCCCAAATATCAACATTGGCTGTTTTTGACTGAAAAATTTTCAACTCCGTCCACAATAACATTACAACACTAAAGATTATGATACTAATAAGTATTAGTAGCTTAAAGAAGTTTGGTAACCAGTGAGTTTTTCTGTAAAGCTGGGAATTAATTGTATTAATTGATTGATTGACTTCAGTTCATATATTCTTGTTCCCTTTTCTACATTACAGCCTGACCAGTTGCTGTTCATTTATGTAGTCTTTCAGTTTTTTGATGGAATTGAAAAGTGTAATAGATTTGGGAAAAGTAATGGAAACCATTTCATCCATTCTCTCTTGAATGGGATAGAGTATACTCAGGATCCAGACTGATACCAAAAATTGATAAACGTTAGACATTTAAGCCTTTCCACCATTCAAAGAAAATAAACAACTGAGTGGTACAGAGTGAAAAGCATGGATTCTAGAATTCAGGTTCTGGAATCTAGATTCTAATTCTGTTGTCGCAACTGGCAAGTAAAATTCCAACAAAATCAAATATGGCTACTCCAGGGTTTGATACAGAACTTTATTTAGATTTGAACAGTAGTCCATGTTTAAAGACTAATGTCATAAGGTAATGGTAAGTAGAAAATATAGAATATTTAAAAATAATATAGTATGATCACAAATATTAACAGTGACAAGATTACGGATAGGTTTTGTTTTATACTCTTATTTTCTCAGTTACCTACAGTGAATATATATTATCTTTTTAATCAAAGTAGAAAACCCACTAATGAAGTACCACAAACCATGTTGCCTCTAATTATAAGTGAGCCATCTGCAAAGTTTTGGAAATCTTTTTAAAAGACAGTCATTGGTAACAATGATAGCTCATAAAGAGTAGGAAACTTCGGAGGCTATTTGAGGCACAAAATAGGCTACCAATAAATATGTGTTGAGTTTTTCTAGAAATTATCTTAGCAAAGACTTAAGTGAGTGCTAGATTGGCACATAAGTCTCTGTAGAATGACCATACTTATACCCAGAGAATTTTGTATAAATGTATAAATGGAGAGAAAGAGATGTAGACACAATCATATATGTATGACTGTATATGCGTGTGTGTGTGTGTGTGTGTGTGTGTGTGAAGTTGCTAATGTAATAAAAAGAATTCTTTGCCCATTCCACTTAGGAAGAACATGACTACAGTATAGCTCATCTGGAGTCTGTTTTACCCAATAGCTTTGTGACCTTAAGCAAGTTATTTGACCTTTCTACATCTCAGTTTCTTCCTTTATTAAAGAGGATGATAATAATAGTCACAAGTATTGGTATGGAAATCAAATGGGATAATCTGTATAAAACATTAATGTAAAACATAACACTGCCCAGGTTGTAAGTGCTTTAATAAATGTTATCTAGTATTATGTGTCTTCCATAGTATCTTACACATAGTTTTGTTTAAAGAACTAGTGCCATTGTGTTTATCTCTCCTGTATTATCTCTGTTTAATGCTGGGGAGCCTTAAGAACAAAGATTTACTTGAGATCATTTGCTCTGTCCACTTCAGTGACCATACTTGAGTTCTGAGGCTAGTTCTTTCCAAGCCCATTTATTTACACAGCAACCCCACTAGGGCAGCCAGTATGTCTGGGGTTCGTTCGTTCATTTTCTTCCTCCCTTCCTTTTCCCTTTCCCTTTCCCTTTCCCTTCGCTTTTCTTTCCCTTTCCTTTCCTTTTCCTTTTCCTTTTCCTTTTCCCTTTCCTTTTCCTTTCCTTTCCTTTTTTTTTTTTTTGAGACAGGGTCTCTATCACCTGGGCTAGAGTACAGTGGCGTCAGCATAGCTCACAGCAACCTCACCCTCCTGGGCTCAAGTGATCCTCCTGCCTCAACCTTCTGAGTCGCTGGCACTATGTCTCAAACTCCTGGCCTTGAGCAATCCTCCCACCTTGGCCTCCCAAAGTGCTGGGATCACAGATGTGAGCCACCATACCCGGCCATTTTTCTTAGTAACTACATATAGGCAGATGCCTCAATGAGTTCATATTCTTTTTCTAGGGAATCTAAAGTATTTGCAAAGAGATTTGATTAATAGATTTTCTAATGCATTAAAGTTCGAAAGTCAGTCATTTATTACATGTTCCCTGAGATCCTAAAGTATTATCTTTAAATAGTTTATTTCCAGATGTGCAAAAATTGATCTCACATTCTCACTAATCCAATGATTTAGTATTTTCCTTAATTTACTAAATCTTAGGTGTAGTGAGATAAAATTAAATCTTAGGTAAAGATGAAATTAAATCTTATGTGTAGTGAGATGAAGTTTTTTCAACATTTTATTATGAAAATTTTCAAGCCAGCAAAGATGACTTTAACAGTGAATACCCATATGCCCATCACCTATATTCTACCATTAACATTTTACTCTATTTGCTTTATCACATATATATTCATCTATCCACTCCTTTATCCATCCATCAGTTTTTTTTTTTTAATGCACTTCAAAGAAGTTCTTTATAAATATCCTGGGTACCAGACCTCTGTCAGGTATATGTTTTGCAAATATTTTCTTCTAGTCAGTACTTGTCTTTTTGGTTTCTTAACAGTGCCCTTGGATGAGCAGAAATTTTAAATTTTTGTGAAGCTTAATTTCCATCCAATTGAAGTTTCCTTTTCAAGTTTATTTTGAAGAAATGGATACCAGATTTTCATAACAGTATCACAATATTTCTGTTCTAATTATTGTATACTTTAGACTTTTCAAATAATTTTACTTTTGTTATCTAAGTTCTTTCTACCACTTCAACCAAGGCTTATTACCAACAGAAAGGAGTATTCTACATAGATTTTTTTTTTCTGACCATAGGATTAAATATTGCAATGCATATCTTCCATAATATTTTGCTTTGCATATGGTAAACATGTAGCATGTATAGGTGAATGATTGATAGGCAGCTATGAATGATATAATTTCCCTGTTCTTTAGGTACAGTTCTTCCATGGAACCTTAGATGTAAACAAATCTTGACATTTGTCTGTTTTGCTTTTAGTCAGAGCTGCTAAATCTGTGAAGTGTAATATATGCTAATCAAAGCACTGTTTGTTTTTTCTTAAAATTAAAGTGTCAGAGAAGCTAATTATCTTATGTTACCAATTGATCCTCCATAACTAGTTTTTATACTTCAACGGGAAGATGTTCTTTACATTCTGATCCCCAAGAACTGTAAAGAATTGTATGCTCATGCAAAAGTCTCTCCTTTTTCAGTTCTGTTGAGGGTATTGAATGAGATAATTGAAAAATGTCTTCTAGCTCTAAAATGCTTGATTCCATCGCACAGTTCACTTCCAGGCATAGTTTTTTTAATACAATGATTTATGAATATAATTATTTATATAAATATACAGTGGGAAATAAATACATAATTCTTACCTTTTTTTTTTAACCCCTTTAAACAGAAAGATGTATTTCAATTAAAAGACATGGAGAAGATTGCTCCCAAAGAGAAAGGCATTAGTAAGTATCAAAGATATGCTGGGATATTTGGAGAATTATTTGTCATCTTTTCTGCAACAGTCTTTTACTTTATGGAAAACATAAATGTCTAGAGATGAAGAAATCATCACCTATTACCTACCATCCAGAGATAACCACCATCACATTAGTGCTTACTGTCCTTTAACTTTGTTTTTCTATATAATGCATTCTATATAGTACATTCTGAATATATATCCGTGCCATTAAATATTCTTTTATAACATAAATGATTGCATAATGTCCCATTGCAATAAAATGCTTTTAAAAATCCAGTTAATAAGCCAGGTGCAGTGGTGCACGCCTGTAGTCCCAGCTACTCAGGGGGCTAAGGCGAGCGAGTCATTTGAGCCTAGGAATTTGAGGCCAGCCTGGGCAACATAGCAAGACCATGTCTTTAAAAGTAAAATCTAGTTATTGGACTGGTTTCCCAATTTTTTGCTATTGAAAACAGTGTGTTGACAAGCATTCTTATATATATATATCCATCATTATTTTCTTTGGCTGAATTTATAAAGGTGGAATTTCTGCATAAAAGATATAGATAAATGTAAAGTTTTAGATACATATTGCCACATTTCTCCACCCATGTTGAAAATATCTATTTTCTTGAATTCTTTATTTTTTAGTGATTTTAATTTGATAATTAAGTTGTATCTCATTATTTTATTTTGCATTTCTTCAATTATTAGTAGGCTTGAACTTTTATATATTGGCCATGCATATTTTGTAGATGCTCATTGATGTACTTTTATTGTTTTTTCAAAATGAAAAAAAGAAACTCTTATTAATGAGCGTACATACAAATGAAACTAGACAACCGCTAAGAGTCCCTCACACTTTCATGTACTCACAAAATTATTCCATCTTTATAGCTATCAATGAACAATCAGTTCTCCTACTTCTTAAAGATGTGCAAAATTTTTAAGTTTAAATATCCAGTTAACCCTTCAGTAACATGAGGGTTGGGGCACCGACCCTCAAAAGTAAATGTGTGTATAACTTTTGACTCCCTCAAAACTTAACTAATAATCTACAGTTGACCAGAACTTATACTGGTAACATAAAAAGTCAATTAACGTATATTTTGTATGTTATATGTATTATGTACTGTATTCATACAGTAAAGTAAGCTAGAGAAAAGAAAATGTTACTAAGAAAATCATAAGGAAGAGGAAATATATTTACTATTCAATAAGTGAAAGTGGGTCATCATAAAGGTCTTCATCCTTGTCTTCACGTTGAGAGTAGGCTGAGGAGGAGGAGGAGAAAGAAGAGGTGTTGGTCTTGCTGTGTCAGGGACGGCAAAGGCTGAAAAAAATCCATGTAAAAGTGGACCTATGTGGTTCAGACCCATGGTGTTCAGGGGTCAACTCTACAGTCATCATTATATCAGTATTCTAAAGTCCCAAGACAGATTGTAGATAATGGAATCTCAACTATGAATCAAAGGATCAAAAACAAAACAAAATTTAATACAATTTATAATAAGACTGATATATTTACAGAAAAAAATTCATATTGGCTGGATATGGTAGCTAATGCCTGTAATCTCAGCATTGAGGGATAAAAATAAAAATTTAAAAATCCCTATTAACTAAATCCCTCCCCTTCTTCCCTTCATATCCATTCTCCCTCCAGTTATTGACAAATTGTTTTCTGAAGTAAAAGATGATAGCCAAATTACCCAACATTAACTTTTTTTTAAAAAAAAGAAAAGACACCATACAACAAGAGACTTAAGAATGTAACACTATTGAAGTTATGTACTGAGCACTAATGCTAGATCTACTATTAGCATAAAATCTACCGCAGGAAAAAACCTTGCATTTCTGTAGTGTTTTTTTACTTTTCAAAGACTTCTCATAAGCAATGTTTCATTGGAATTCCACTGTATACCAAAGTAAGTATGGAAATGATTACATCTAATAGATGAAAAACATTTATGCATAAAGAACAATTTGCCCTAACGTCATCCGGTGTTACTGGTGTAAGAGTTAAGATTAGACTTCAAGTCCTATTCGTAATCCTTTATCCTACCCCCCATCCCCCCCCACAGTTATGTTTTGCTTAAGGATGGGGATACATTCTGACAAATGCGTCATTAAGCAATTTCATTGTTGTGCATACTACGCTTAAGAGCTCCTTATTTATTAACTCACTATCTCTTGATCTGTAATATTTCTTGCAACTGTTTCACCGGTTATTTGCCTTTTGATTTTATTGTGTTTTTTTAACATGGAGTCTAAAAATTCTCTCTCTCAGCTGCTATGTCAGTAAAGGAAGTCCTTCAAAGTTTAGTTGATGATGGTATGGTTGACTGTGAGAGGATTGGAACTTCTAATTATTATTGGGCTTTTCCAAGTAAAGCTCTTCATGCAAGGAAATGTAAGTTGGAGGTTCTGGAGTCTCAGGTAAGCCATCACAGTTAAAAGTAATAGATTTGCTTTGCAACAAAGATTGGTTTTACTTAACCTCTTCATTTGGTGGGTTTTCTTAAATTTTTAACGTGTATCACTTGACTAAAAAGTCTAAAGATGATCAGCATCTCTATCTTTCTTCTAAACAATATGAGTACCTTAGAATGTTCTAACTTTCATCTTCCCATATGTCATGATACTGTTGTCCAGTATTTTGTTTTTAATCAATGGACTTTTTTTTTGGAAGCAGTTTTAGGTTTACAGAAAATCTGATGGGAAAGTACACAGAGTTCCCAAATATGTGCCCCTTCTCCCTCACCATGCACAGAATTTCCCCTGTTATTTACGTCCTATATTAATGTGGTACTTTTGTTATAATTGATGAGCCAATATTGATACCTTATTATTAACTTAAGTCTATAGTTTACATTAGGGTTCAATCTCAGTGTTGTACATTCTGTGGGCTTTGAAAAATGCTTGATGACATGTAATCATAGTTACAGTATCATATAGCATAGTTTCAGTGTCCTGAAAATCCTCTGTGCTCGACCTATTCATTCCTCCCTCCCCCCACTGCCTGGCAACCACTGATCTTTTTATGGTCTGTGTAGTATTGCCTTTTCCAGTCATGTAGCTGGAATCATACACTATGCAGCCTTTTCAGATTGGCTTTTTTCACTTAACAATATGCATGTAAGGTTTCTCCATGTCTTTCAGTGACTTGATAGCTCATTTCTTTTTATTATTTTTTTCTGTTTGTTTGTTTTGTTTGTTTGAGACAGAGTCTCACTGTGTTGCCTCGGCTAGAGTGCCGTGGCATCATCCTAGCTCACAGCAACCTCAAATTCCTGGGCTCAAGCAATCCTGCTGCCTCAGCCTTCCGAGTAGCTGGGACTACAGGCATGCGCCACCATGCCCGGCTAATTTTTTCTATGTATTTTCAGTTGTCCAATTAATTTCTTTCTATTTTTAGTAGAGATGGGGTCTCGCTCTTGCTCAGGCTGGTTTCGAACTCCTGAGCTCAAACAATCCACCCACCTCGGCCTCCCAGAG